>PVJI01011552.1:0-55527 GCA_004026765.1 Micronycteris hirsuta | reverse complement strand
AAAAAAAATAAAAATTCAGTTTCTCAGTCTCGCCACATTGCTAGTGCTCATAACCACACGTGGCTGTGACTACATACTAGTGCAGATTATTTTACTTCCCTCCTTACTGAAAGTCCTGTTGGATAGCACTGCTGTAGACAAAGACCTATAGTAATATTATGAGTATAACTGGAAACCCTTTTAGTTAAGCTGTCTGATAAAGCTGAGAATGCAGATGAAAAAGCTGCGAAGACATTTCTCTCTCTGTTAAACCAGATTAATGAAGAAGGCTGCACCATGGATCTAACTTTTAATTTTGATTTAAATTAAATCAAGGAGGAGCTACAAGCTTAGGGTTTAAATTGTCAAAGGATTGACTAACTGTGATGCTACATGCAAATGCCAGAAGAGATTTAAGGGCTATTTTTAAAAAATTAGGATTGGTACTCGTTTTGTTTTGCCTGGGTAGTAAAGTTCCATAGGTTTTGAGTGGCTTGTCCCTTAATCGTTTTTGTTGCATAAGACTGAGTTTTGGTATCTGGCAAAATTGTGAGGTTTTTTTTTTTTTCTTCAGGAAAGCACTTATGGCATAACAAATGGTTGTATTGAGATGATTATGAAGGAGATCTTACATGAATAAGATTCTTTAAAGACTATTTCTGGAGTTCATGGAACTGCCGGGGTTCCCCCACCCCCTCCCCCAACCTACTAAACTTCTCTTTCCTTGTCATATTTTCTTGCTGTCAGCTGTCCTCCTAGATTCTTCCTCCATCTCAAGTAACATTCCTTGATCAGGAGTTAAGAGTGGTTAACCTTATTACTACCATTGCCATAAATTAGGATTCATTCTTGGTATTCTTTGTATCTCATGCGTTCAGAGCTCCTTTTCCTTTTCTGAATTGCAGATGGACGTAGAAAGGAGGCAATGACAAGCTTGTCATGGTACCACACGATTTTTCTAAATATATATGTGTATTTTAAATAGTTCCACTAGTAGCAGATACAAACATATAATGCACAGTTCTCACTTTGGATCCTGTAATCCAAATGACCACTTTATATTTGGACTGCTGTCTTCAGCACTATCCTGAGATGACTTTTTCTAGATAGATATTTTTTCCTTTCCTTTTCCTTAGAAATGGCAATCTTAAGTAGCTGTCCATGATGTGTGGCATTAGGATTGGTAGAATAAACAAGACCAGTAGCTTGGGGGCTATCGCTAGTCAAATAATAACATGAAACTATGTGTAGCTAGGAAATTACTAAGAATGTTACTTGGCAAGCTTTCCTTCTATATAGTAATTAGGCCTACTGTAGGTACATGTTAACACTATCCTAAACATTGGGAAAATGATTATGAATTGAATGTGGTCTGCTCTGAAGGTGCTCACAAACTACTTTGGGAGACGGACTCTAAATAACTGTCATACATTGTGAAAGCAATTTACAAGAAAGATATTCGAGTACTATGAGATCTTAGGGGAAGGAATATTTTAACTAGAGAGTTGGAGATTTCCCAGAGTGGGTGAGTTTGAGTTGACCAATAATGGATAAAAGAGTAAGTTTCTCAGATGAAAAAAGGTGATACAAAATAGCCCAAATTATGTATTTCCCATCAAGGTTCTAGATAGTTGGAGTTTTATTAAATAATAAATACTTTTGTGATAGGAGCATAACTGTTTTATATCTTCTCACTTTTAAGACTTTATTTATTTATTTTTAGAGAGGAGGAAGGGAGGGAGAAAGAGAGGGTGAGAAACATCAGTTGGTTACCTCTTGTAGACACCCCAACTGGGGACCAAACCTGCAACCCAAACGCGTGCCCTGACCGGGAATTGAGCCAGCAACCTTTCACTTTGTGGAATGATGCCCAGCCATCATTCCAATGTATAAAATAGGTCAGGGCTATTTTATATATTTTTAATCTTCACTTTATACTAATGTTCTTTCTTCTTTAAGTTTTATAAAAATGGAACCTTTCTGAGTTAAATTTCATCAGCATTTATCTTCTTTGTCTACCTCTTAAATAAGGCCCCTAAGAGCAAAATCAAACATAAACATCCCATGGGAAGGAGGAGAAAGAAATGGATAGTTCTTGTATTGCTTAAGAATTTTCCTTCTACAACTTGGATAGAAAAGGGACGATTTCTTAGCCCTTTAAAGAAATACATTTAAAAAAATCTGCTTATCCATAAAATACTTGGTTAGTAGATTTACTGGTCCTTGCTACTTTGACTTTATTATTTTTTCCCCCTTTTTTTATAGGGCTGCTTTGTGTTTAAGCCAAACTTAAAGAAAAGAAAGACCTCTGTGCCTATAGGTAAGATGTCTTAATAACAAATTTGTTAGTTTTCCTTCCCTAACTGAATTTAGTAATTTTCTTATGTTGACATAGCAGTTATCTTACAAAAAGGCATAGGACACAGCAATAAGGGTACAACCCTAGGGTTCTAATCTAAAAGGAAATACAAATATACCTTCAAAAGGCAAATTGGAAAGTAAATGTCCTTTAAAGGACATATTACCATTCTTTAAAAGAGATTGTCTTAAAAATCTTAGTGGTTTCCTAGAGTCAAGTATAGGAATTGACTGCAAAAGGGCAGAAGGGACTTTTATGGAGTGAGGGGAATGTTTTGTAGATTTGAGGGGGGTGGTCATGTGAGTGCACACTTTTGTTAGAACACATCAAATGAGGATACTTAGACATAAAGAACTTTCTCAGTGATGTTGCTCCTGTCAGAGCTGGGATTTGAAACCAAGCTGTCTGATTCTCAAATCTGTGTTCTAACCATTACTTAGTACTGCTTCTCAAACTATGAGATGAATTTTCACTTAGAACTTTTTGCATTAAATTTCAGCTATAATTTCTTAACATTTGTTTAAAGTTTTTAGGAGTATTAGTAAACCTAATGTTTATAACTATATAACATGACCTTTGAAGTACATTAGGTTTATTCCATTGTGCAGAACTAAGACCAACAGATACTGCTATAATATGAAAATCTTAGAGGAATTGACCCTAACTTTAAAACAGATGGAGCAGAAATGAGGAAAACATATCCAGATTTTAGCACTTGCCTTCAGTGTCTTCAGTTCTCAAAACAAAATTGTCTGAACAAGTAGAAAGATGCTCTGCATTGTGCCCCCCATCTGTCCCCTGACTTGAAGGCATTTCAACATGTGCCTAAAAAAAACACCGATACCACTGCCTCTCCTCAGTGTTCTGTGGAAAGAGAGAGAGAGGATGAACTGTAAGGAGCAGGAGCTAAACAGTCAGCAGTGAGAGTTGATAGTTGTTGTTTAGCTCCTCTCAGTGCTTATTTTTTACCTGCTTACTTGGTAAATGACTGAGAGAAGTTGTGGTAACAGTTTAAAGGGTCCTACTGCTCTTGTTTTCCAATTTCTGACAGTTTGTTAAGTATTTTGGTGCAGCATTATTCAGCACAAAAGTATTCATATTTTGATTTGCCACTTTAACATTTTATATGACTGCTCATTTTCAAAGATGACTAGTTTTGTTTTAAGGCAACCTTGTTATTCTTTTTTGTCTCTTATTAATAGTATATCTCCTTGCTTTTTTAGTTTGTTTCATATTATAAATTTGTCTGTCATTTTATCATATAATGATTTCAATATATTGTAAGCCTTTGATAAAATTAAAAAATCAATATTTGCCCAAAACCAAGTCAACTATGATTTGAAGGAAAGTTTCTTAACATGAAAGAGAATTTCTATTCCAAACTCTTAGTTAACATTAAAATTTGATGTTGGAATACTAGCAGCATTTTAGTGAAGTCAGGAACAAAATGTATACTTTCACAATTATGTAATATCATGAACATTCTTGCTATTACAATAAAGTACCTAGAAGTAAACAGGAAATATAAAGTAAAGTAGAAAACTAAAAGGAATGTAACATTTTGATTAAAGGAAGAGTCTTGGAGTGTTTTTGGATGTGAATTTTTACCATATTAAAAATAATCACTTCTCAGAAAAAATCATGATCTCTCCCCAAATCAAAGTACAGGTTGTCTTTTATCCAGTCAAAATCCCAGTGTAATTATTTTTCAGAAATGGCAAAATTAGTTGGAAGGAATGGCTTACAATTTTTTGAAAAAGAAAGATGGTGTTTTGTGGTGATGAGAGGAAGACCTGGACCTATTCAGTATTAGAATGAACTATAAAGTTACAATAATTAAAACAGTTCAGGACTGGTCTGGTTGGATTTAGTAGAATGAAAAGAAAAAGTTCAAAAACAGTTCCAGATGTGTATATAAGTATTTAGATGATGAGGGCATCCCAAATCAGTAGAAAAAAGGAATGTTTTTTAAACTGAAGATTTTTATATATAACCTGAGTGTGAGCCAGAAAATTAATTTAGTGGGTCATGAAAGTTTTAAAAAACAATAGACAAAAAAACATTCGGCATCACCTGGTAAGGCTAAGTATTGTTTTGTGGGACTTTTGTCTCTGTTACATGTATGTGTGTTGGATTATGATGTAAGATGTATTCCTTAATGTGGATCATGCTTTCAAAAGTTTGAAAACCACTGCAGTAATTGGTATTTCAGTAAATGGCTAACCATTTGGAGGAAAACATTCCAAAAGTATATAAAATAATACAGACAGAATAAATGAAAGTCTGGGCTAAAATTATGGCAGTTGAACAAATGAACAACAATAGTAGTGGTAAGAGTCATTTAATAAAGGAGAACTCAAAGCCAATATATGAAGCAAAGTAAAAAAGTCCTTAGAAGAAGAAATAATGAAAATATAGTAATATTAAACCTCAAATCAAAGCCATTAAATAAAAACAAATTGAGAAATAATAGAAATATATTCTAAAAATTAAAAAGTTATTTAATCTTATAGATACAATAATTATAGTAAGATATAAGATATATAAATAAAATTAAATATCAAGGATATTGAATGTTACCTGTCCCCAAATATATATATATTTGAGGAATATAAAATTCCAACCCCATCACTTGCTGTGTGACTTTGTACAGAGATTTTTCTAACTTTTACTATATAAGAAAGACATTGACTTAATTCTTTCTGTTTTCAGAGGAGTATTTTAATAAAGGAAAAAATGAGTTTGAGGACAGTAAGCTTCGGTTTGAAACTTATCAGTTGATGTGGCAGCAGATGAAATCTGAAGCTGAGGTGAATACTTTTTTTTTAAATGTATTTTATTGATTAAGCTATTACAGTTGTCCCTTTTCCCCCTCTTTATTCCCCTCCGCCGCCCTACATACCCCCCACCCACTTTCCTCCCTTTTAGTTCTTGACCATGGGTCATACACATAAGTTCTTTGGCTTCCACATTTCCTATACTATTCTTAACCTCCCCCTGTCTGTTTTCTTCCTACCATTCATGCTATGTATTCTCAGTACCTTTTCCCCAGTCTCCCACTCCCACTCTTCTGTTGATAACCCTCCATGTCCTGTATAAATCCCTTTAACATTTCATATAATAAAGGCTGGATGATGATGAACTCCTTGAACTTGACCTTATCTGGGAAGCACTTCATCTGCCCTTCCATTCTAAATGAAACCTTTGCTTGATAGAGTAATCTTGGATGTAGGTCCTTGCCTTTCATGACTTGGAATACTTCTTTCCAGCTCCTTCTTGCCTGCAAGGTTTCTTTTGAGAAATCAGCTGACAGTCTTATGGGAACTCCTTTGTGGGTGACTGTCCCCTTTTCTCTTGTTGCTTCTAGGATTCTCTCCTTATTTTTAATCTTGGATAATGTAATTATGGTGTGTCTTGGTGTATTCCTCCTCGGGTCCAACTTCTTTGGGACTCTGAGCTTCCTGGAAGTCTCTTCCTTTGCCAGGTTGAGGAAGTTCTCTTTCATTATTTGTTCAAATAAGTTTTCAATCTCTTGGTTTTCCTCTTCTCCTTCTGGCACCCCTATAATTCGGATGTTGGAACGTTTAAAGATGTCCTGGAGGTTCCTAAGCCTCTCCTCATTTTTTTGAATTCTTGTTTCTTCCTTCTGGTCCACGCTGTTGATTTGAGTCCCAGTTTCCTTCCCATCCCTATTGGTTCCCTGCATATTTCTCCTCATTTCATTTAGTGTATCCTTCATTTTTTCATCTAATTTGTGACCAAATTCAACCAATTCTGTGAGCATCCTGATTGCCAGTGTTTTGAACTATGCATCTGATAGGTTGGCTATCTGTTCGTGACTTAGTTGTATTTTTTCTGGAACTTTGATCTGCTCTTTCATTTGGGCCATTTTTTTCTCTCTTGGCGTGCCTGTTATGTATAAGGGGGTGGAACATTAGGTGTTCACCAGGGCGGGGTAACCCACGGTGTTGAGTTGTGGCAGTGTGTGGGGGAGGGGTCTGAGAGTGAACAATGGCGCTTGCTCCGCTCTCTGCGGGCTTTCAGTCATTTCCCCAGCCACCCATAAGCAAATTGGGCTCTTTTGTTGCTGATTCCCACAGTGGCAGGCTTGTTCTAGGACCCTGTGGGTGTCTCCAGCAAACTGCCCTGTGAGGCTGGGAGTTCCTCCTGCTGCCACCTCAACCCCCACAGGTGTTTTCATTCGGTGGTTTGAGGTTTTATTTCCCTGCGAGGGAGCACTGGGCTGTGGGTTCTGCTCTGCTCCTCAGCTTTTTTCTCCTGACTCATCTGCGCGAATGCAGGACCATCTGCTTCACCGGCTTCAGTCCCGCTGAGTCTGGGTCTGCCAACCGCGGTCCCCCTGGCCTGCTGCAGCGTTGCATGCACCGCTTCACAAACCTCTGTCTCACCGCGCACCGGCTATGCCCCACTTACTGGTCTGGATGAACGTGTCTTTAACTCTTTGGTTTTTGGACTTCCATGAAGTTTGATTTTCTGTCAGTTCTGGTTGTTTTTTGTTTTTAAATTGTTTTTAACTGTCTTTTGGTTGTGCAAGGAGGCACAGTGTGTCTACCTACACCTCCATCTTGGCTGAAAGTCTTGAATACTTTTTTTAATAACATTTCTCTCATACTGTAAATTTCATATTTGTTGCTCTCCATCTTTTCCACCAATTTACAAGAGAATTGATGAAATGTTGAAATATTGTTTAAGTACAGTCTGTATGTCCTTAAAAAAACACTCATTTCCAAGTATTAATCATAGTTTCAGGTACTGGCATAAGTGTTTATCATGGTAGTTGCTAAGGCAAGGGCCTTTACATATCGTCACAGCTTTGAAATGCTGGCATTCTTCAAATTATCCATTCAGTTACACAAGTAAGAAATCAGGCTATTTCTAAACTACTTCACACTCTCTTACTATGCTCTTTATCCAGCTCTGAAAAATTTTTCCACTGTTGGCAGATTCCTTGTTCTAGGGCCAACGTCCTAAGTGTGATTGTTTTGTTTGACCAACACAGTGTTGTGTTGGGTTGGCCAGAAAGTCCATTACATGTTTTCTGTACAACAGCTCGAGTAGTGCTTAGCTGTCTAATTTCCTTCGAAACAATTTTCTTAGATTGTATTGTGACAGCTGTCATATCAGCATGCATTTAAAAAAAACTTAGAAAATTGGTGAATACGGTAGAGGCTGTCTTTCATTTGTAAGGTGGTTAGTCAGTGTTCGTTGAATGAATAAATGAGATACTTTAATGAGGGAATCCAAAGCACTAATCACTGGAGATCTAAGGGAAAAAACATTTTTTATTTTATCATGATTGTAATTTTACATGTAATCTTTGGAATTGAATTCATGACAGTTTTCTTCCCCAAACTTAGAACGTCGTATCCAATTATTGTTAATAATAATCCATAAAGTTTTGTGTGTTCTGTGTAGCAACTGCAAGAGGAATTAAATAAAAACCTATTTGACAGTCTAATCAAATTTCTGCAAAAGTCTCATTCTGGATTCCAGAAGAATTCAAGAGACTGGGGCTGTCAAATAAAACTCAGAGAAATTCCAACTGCTGCTCTTATTCTGGGTATGTACATGTTTGTTTTCTTAAATTGATGGTTTTGTTGTTGAGAGTAGTAGGGAATAATTTATAGAATTAAACCAATTATAGTTATATACTTTCAAAACCAATAAAAGTTCCTTATACTGATCATATATTTGTTAATTTAAAAAAATTGATTTGGATTAGCTGGTATCCTCCAACTTTTTGTCTGAAAAATGATGGGGAAATATATTTGTGTTACTCTTTTCTTGGTTAGTTATTTTGTGAAACTATATGAGATTTGAATTTGGTAATAAAGAAGCCAGCAGTATATTAATAGATTTCATTTTAATATCTTTTTATCATGTCTTCATTGCAATTACTCTGTGACCTTAATTTTATTTCCCTGTTCATAGTTTTTTAATCTTGGATTGTTAATTGTATTAATAGTGATTGTTTTAAATGCAGTTTGGGTGAATTATATTTAAATTGCGTTTAGACTACAGGCTTAAATTTCCATCATTAACATTCCATTTTAACCAAACATCTGGATTGCAGGTAATGGAAAATTTTTCTTTGGAATATTAGGAAATTTTCTTCATTCCTTCTGAAAAGAAAGTTGAATATATTTGGATTTCTAATGTACTCTTAAGTGCACTTTCAGTATCATATTTATTCAGAGTTTGTTATACTAGAAGGGTCTGATTTAAGAAATTCTTTAGTCTAATACTGCCTAATACTGTTCATTATCTACTGGATATTCAGGACAGTACTTCTAAATTTTAATGTACGTACAAATAACCTCTTTGGGATCTTAGTAAATGAAAGCTTTCACTAATAGGTCTGGGGTAGGGCCTGAAACTCTGCATTTCTGACAGGCCTGCAGCTAATGCCCATGCTGCTGATCCCAGGACCACTCTGAATAAGACTCTGTGGAATGATTTATAATGCTGTGGCCCAGCTTTTCAGTGCAACCTGGCACTTAATTTCAAAACCCCTTCCATTATGGGTGAGAAACTGATGGCTAGCTTGGACTGTTTCCTTCTTTCTTTCTGTAGTGCCGCGTTACAGTAATTGCAGGTGGAATGGGAGAAACACAGTCAGGAGGCATGGCTGTTAGACTGTTGTGAGAGCACTGTTTAAATCCCTTTTCTGCCTTCTGCCAAAAGTAGGAAGGAAGCTAATGGAAATCGTGTGTTTCAAAGCCAATAGTTTGTGAAGAACATTTTTTCAGTTAAAGATGCTGATTACCTTGTTTCTAGTAGGTAGTTCCATTGTCTTAAGGAACATAGTGTTAAATAGCTTATAAATTCAGTCAGACAAGATAAGCCAGTGTTTAGTAAACTCCTGAATTTGTTCAGAGATGTAGTATCACAGTCACAGATCATAATGCATGCTCAGAATATCATTTTGATACTTAAAAAAAAAATCTCAAAGATTTATTTTTCTGTTTTTCTAAAATGTATAGGCACATTTTCTGTTTTCTAAAATGTATATGGTCTGTTTATTTATTTATTTTAGTGTATGTCCACTAAAGATAGCCTGCCAACATTTTTATGTGTTGACTGTCCTAGAAAAAAAATGTTGATTATTGGTGGTGGCCTCGATGACTCTGAACCTTTTCTGACAAGCAGTTGAAGTTTTATAGGTGCAAGTCTCAGGTAGTTTCAAGATGTCTGCTGCTGGCACCTAAGTGCCAAAGTACTTTCTAGAATTACAGATTGTGATGTTAAGGAAGTTACCAGTTAATAGAATTTTTTCCAAAGTATGTGGGGAAATTTTCACTCAACTCTGATAACTGCATGCAGAGCTCTAAAATTCTGATTTGTGGAAATGAGAGTCAGGGTTTAGTAAATACCTAAAGGACCTAAAATTATAATTTGTTTTTAGGCTCTTTTCCTCAGAAATCAGTTCAGTGTACACTTTACCTATTATGTTATTTACTACTGTGATCATAAATAATATTACTGATTGGATTCTCCCCAGTTGTTAAGTGAGGATCACAGTAAGGCTGGAATCTATAATCCTTATTTTTGAATAATTATTTTAAAGAGTTCTTTGTGAATGCAACAAAGGAATGAAATTATTCCTAGGATGTTCTCAAGGGTAAACTATACATCCCTAGTAATTTTTTTTAAAATAAGTGAAAATAATTGTAGTGCGTGCCTCTAGATAGCTATTATCACTGGAGATCTCTTCATTTATGCAGTGTGTTTTCTTGGTTTCTGTTATTAGTCATGTTATGAAATATTTTCAACTTAGCAATTCACTTAAGTGAAATAGCTTTTGTTGTTAAATTATTAATAATAAAAATTATGATGTAATATGGATGTATAATCCCTCAGGTGTGAATGTAACAGATCATGATTTAACGTTCAGAAGTCTAACAGAAGCCCTTCAGAATAATGTCACTCCATATGTAGTCTCATTGCAAGCTAGAGACTGCCCAGGTAAAGTATAAATGTTTTAATAACCTTGATGAGATATTACAAATCTCACTGGTCCTCTCTCCATCTCTCTCTTTCAAGCTTTCTTTATCCTTTTTTATTTGTGGGAAGAGTATACCACTACGTTTTGGCAGGGTGAAGTTTAGTGCCTCCCAGAACAGTCTTGACTATTGTGGGACTCCAACACTTTATTCCAGCTCTGCCCCTGCCATATCTGCTTCACTGCCATTAATCGTCCAGGCATTTTAAGTTGGAAGGTTTGGCACAGGAGCTGATAATTGAGGAACTGGGTGTTCTTATTTAGTCTACAGAGAATAGACTACATAGGCTCATGTTTACAGCCTCAAGTCATCTTACTGTCCCATTTTGAAAGGCCACCATGAGTAAAAATAGTCCACTGCCAGAGCTTACCTTGGGTATAGGAAGCCATTCAATCATAAAGGATGTGGAAACTAGTAGAGTAAAATGTGCATAGATTGGACTGATGTGTTTATGTGCTTTATATTACTTTCATATTCATAAACTGATTGGAATTAAGTAAAAGCCCTTAGGACGTCTTTCAAAATAACGTGTAAATAATACTTTTGATCTTTTTTAGGGGCCTTAAAAACCTTTTGATGTCCAGAAGTAAATTAAATATATATTATTTCTCATATAATTAATAGTGTTTATATTTATACATTTGTTTAGGTAACACTTTTATCATAGACAATACACATAAAGTATGGCCTAGTGTTAGTATCAATTAATGAAACTTAAATATTAAGGAGAAGATACTAATGAACATTAATAGTCAATATGTTAAATGATATGTTAGTTAATCTTAAGTATAGAAAAACTCAAATAGTCTACTGATCAAGAAGTTTCAGTTGTGGACTTCCTGCCAAGATGGAGGCATAGGTAGACACACTGTGCCTCCTCATGCACCCAAAAGAAGGACGACAACAAATTTAAAAACAAAAAACCAGAACTGACAGAAAATTGAACTCTATGGAAGTCCAGCAACCAAGGAGTTAAAGAAGAAACATTCATCCAGACCAGTAGGACGGGTGGAGATGGGCAGCTGGGTGGAGGACTGGGGCAGGCAAGGCAGTGGCTGGCGGACCAGTGAGGCGGCGGCTGGCACACAGGTTGGTCCCACATTTCTGTGCAGATAAACCGGGAGGAACAACTGGGGAGTGAGACCGAGCAACCCAGGATTCCAGCGTGGGGAAATAAAGCCTCAAACCTCTGATTGAAAACACCTGTGGAGTTTGAGGTGGCAGCGAGAGAAACTCCCAGCTTCACAGGAGAGTTTGTTGGAGGGACAGAGTCCTAGAATGTACACAAACCACCCACCCAGGAATCAGCATCAGAAAGGCCCAACTTGATTGTGGGTATCGGGAAGTGACTGAAAACTATCAGAGAGCTGAACAAGTGGCATTGTTCCCTCCCAGAACCCTCCCCTACATACAGTGTCACAACACAGTGATGGGGGTTACCCCGCCCTGGTGAACACCTAAAGCCCTGCCCCTTACTGCATAACAGGTGCGCTGCTGAGACAAAAAAGAATGACCCAAGTGAAAGAACAGATCAAAGTTCCAGAAAAAATACAACTAAGTGATGAAGAGATAGCCAACTTATCAGATGCACAGTTCAAAACACTGGTAATCAGGATGCTCACAGAATTGGTTGAATATGATCGCAAAGTAGAGGTTAAAATGAAGGCTATGCTAAGTGAAATAAAGGAAAATGTACAGGGACCCAACAATGATGGGAAGGAAACCGGGACTCAAATCAACGATGTGGACTATTAAGAAGAAAAAATCATTCAACCAGAAAAGAATGAAGAAACAAGGATTCAAAAAAATGAGAGACTTAAGAACCTCCAGGGCATCTTTAAACGTTCCAACATCTGGATCATAGGGGTGCCAGAAGAAGAAGAGGAAGAGCAAGCATTGAACACTTACTTGAAAACATAATGAAGGAGAACTTTTCCAATCTGGCAAAGGAAATAGACTTCCAGGAAGCTCAGAGAGTCCCAAAGAAGTTGGACCCAAGGAGGAGTACACCAAGGCACATCATAATTACATTAGCCAAGAATAAAGATAAGGAGAGAATCTTAAAAGCAGCAAGAGAAAAGGAGACAGTCACCCACAAAGGAGTTCCCATAAGACTCAGCTGATTTCTCAAAAGAAACCTTGCAGGCAAGAAGGGGCTGGAAAGAAGTATTCGAAATCATGAAGGCAAGGACCTACATGCAAGATTATCCAGCAAAGCTATCATTTAGAATGGAAGGGCAGATAAAGTGCTTCTCAGATTAGGTCAAGTTCAAGGAGTTCATTATCACCCAGCCCTTATTATATGAAATGTTAAAGGGACTTATCTAAGAAAAAGAACATCAAAAATATGAACAGTAAAATGACAACAAACTCACAGTTATTAACAACCAAACCTAAAACAAAAACAAAGTAAGCAAACAACTAGAACAGGAACAGAATCACAAAAATAGAGATCACATGGAGGGTTATCAGTGGGGGAGTGTGAGGGGGAGAAAGGGGGGAAAAGGTACAGAGAGTAAGAAGCATAAATGGTAGGTAGAAAATAGACAGGGGTAGGTTAAGAATAGTATAGGAAATGTAGAAGCCAAAGAATATGTATGATCGATGGACATGAATGAAAGGGGGGAATGCAGGTGGGAGGGGGTGTGCAGGGCGGAGGGTAATAGAGGGGGCAAAATGGGATAACTGTAATAGCATAATCAATAAAAAATATAAAAAGTTTTATAGTGGATTGCTTTAAGGGGAGATAAGATTTCTTTTATATTCTGCAGATATGAAACACTTTTTACAAAAGCTGTTCTCACAGTTGATTGACTGCCATGTTGATGTGGAATCCAAAGAGCAGGAAAAAGATATCCAGAAAAAGATACATTGTTCAATGGATTCTCTTTCCAGTTGGTATATGAACGTCACACAGGTAAATGTAAACTGAACATTTTCTCCCAGGAAATTGGCATATGATTGGAGAGGCTTGGAATTCTATTGCGCATAGTATTATTTTGTTCTAATAAGGATGTGCTTATGCAGCTCCAGCTATTAATTTAATGGTAGCTCTTGTTTTTCCTAAGGCTACTAGAATTTAAAAGTATTCTTTTACCAGTATGCTGCCTACTTCCTGATAAAAGTTTAGGTTCCTACAAGACCATTTTATTTGTGGGAGAATGTCTTCTAGTGACAAAAAAACAGCATCTGAAATTGGTTCTCTTGCAGATTTTATCTCTGTAATAATGGCTATCAGGTTATTAGAATCATGCTGTATCTACTGTCAACTTGTCCGATGAGAGCCATATATATGTTTTTTAAGAATCTGATTTGTTCCATGTTTAGAATTCTTAGGGAGTAAATGCTCTCTAAGTAAAGTGTATTCAGTAAAAAGAAGTTCCATTCTACCATGTTAGTCTGTGGTGAAAATGATTAAATGAGTGATTCATGGGTTGCTGTACATAAAACCGCAGCCTTAGTTTATGATGTGGTATAGCCAGACAGTGTGGGACAAAATACTGAAAAGATATTTTTATTTTATTTAATATATTTATTTTTTTAGAGAAAGGGTGAGGGAGTGAGAAAGAGAACATCAATGTGTGGTTGCCTCTCATGCATCCTCTATTAGGGACCTGGCCTGCAACCCAGGCATGTGCTCTGACTGGGAATCGAACCAGTGACCCTTTGGTTCACAGGCTGGCACTCAGTCCACTGAGCTACACCAGCCAGGGCTGTAGTGATATTTTTTGATGAATATATTTTCATCATAAGTGTTACCTTTTACAATATGTGGATATTAAACTGAGTCTAATGCTTATTGTAGTATCTTAATTTGATCCAGAATTTTAGATCTTGTAGAAATCAAATGGTACATGCAATTTAAAAATTGGAATTGGACTAGATGATATTTAAGATGCTTTTCAACTTGAAATTTCACAGTACCAGAGCATTTTTATTCATTGTGCTTTTTAATTAATAATACTAGTTCTTACTTTAAAGCAAATTATGATATTCCACCAACAGAAAATTCAGTTTTATAGAGAATGTTCTCTCAGGCTTTTTTGTCATTTTTTTCAGAAAGCAGAAAATACAAATATTTCATATGAGTTACAGATTTTGCTGAACCTTTTTTTTTGGTTATTATCCCATGTTAGACGGAAAGATTGTGCTAATAACTGTTAGAATGACTTTCTGTTTATTACATGGGAGAAATAAAAAAAGTTATTGTGAAATGTAAAGGGAGCTAGATCTACATGTATAGCATTATTTGGTTGGTATGGCTTACTTTTAACTCCTTCTTTCCACAATGGCTTAAAAGAAGGTGGACGCGGGAAAGCCGGGGAAAAAGCGGACTTCTTCTAGCCACTGGCAGTCTCCTCCTGTCGTGCTTATCTTAAAGGACATGGAGAGCTTCACCACAAAAGTGCTACAGGACTTCATAACTGTCAGCAGGTAGATGACGTGTCACCTGTCTTTTGTGCAAAATTTCTTTTATTAAGCAAACAGACAATGTTTAACTTAAAAAAAAAGAACCTTTTTTCAAAGAAAACAAATGGCAATTTTATCCTTATTTTAATACCAAATGGGTGGAAACCAGGATGATTTCAAATTCCTCATAATTGAATATTCAAAGACTATCAGATTTTCATTTGCTTTTTGACCAAAGAATGAGAATCAAAAGACAAAAATTAGCCAATTTTAAATTAGCACAATAAGGCAGTGTAGAATATAGTTTCTTTCACTGAGATTGTCTGTCTCTTTGCCCATTAAATATATAAACTGCTGCAGATTGAGATATTTTTGTCAGGTCTTACTTTCTGTTACCTGTCCACCCTTAGAAGTTTTGAGTTAGCTCTACTGAGCAAGAATATTTTCTAAAGAACATTATTTTGTATAATGAGAATCTACTTACATGATCTCATTGTATCTTTAAGGAGATTCTCTGAGACTCATAATTGAAGTAACTAACTCGTGTTTTAAAATCCAGTAATAAGCATTACCCATGGTACATTTTTGTTTTTTTTTAAGATTTTATTTATTTATATTTTTCAGAGGGAAAGGGAGGGAGAAAGAAAGGGAGAGAAACATCAATGGGTTGCCTCTTGCACTCCCCCAACCAGGAACTGGCCCAACCCTGGCACGTGCCCTGACTGGGAATTGAACTGGTGACCTTTCGGTTTACAGGCCTGTACTCAGTCCACTGAGCCACATCAGCCAGGGCTTGTAGCCATAACTATTATGCAAGTTAACATACTAAAGAAAACAAAATAAATTATATCTTTAAAATGTACCACGGGATACCCTGGCTGGTGTGGCTCAGTGGATTGAGCATTGTCTTGTGAACCAAAAGATAGCCACTTTGATTCCTGGTCAGGGCATGTGCCTGGGTTGTGGGCCAGGTCCTTGGTTGAGGGCGTGCAATAGGCAGCCCATCGACATTTCTTCCCTTCTCTCTAAAAGATAAAAATAAAATCTTTTAACAAACTATAGAAATGATCCCTGAAAGTATAGTCTTAAAATCTTTTAAAAAATAGTTATGGCTACATTTGCCTTAAATCTGTATTGTTAAAATTTACCAATGTACTTATTTTGCCTATTTTGATAGTGTCTTTTTTCCCCCATTTTTAAACTAAGATTTCTAGATCCTAAGACTTTTTTTAGTGCTAATACTGAATTGTTTAACATGATAGAAAAATGTACACAGTACAGAATAGTGACAGAAAAGCTCTACTTTTATGGAGCTCAGTCTTGTGACTACTTTTACCATCAAAAGTAAGGAAAAACTTAAAACCATAACAGAGTCCTTTACTCCTATGAAGATAGAACTGTATACAACTAGGATGTGAAAAGCCATAGCTAATAGGAGGGAGCTAGCAAAATCAGCAGCCAGGATACGCAGGGCTGCCCCGCAGTAGCTCTCAGAGGGAGTACTGTTTTACTCTGTGGAGGTCATTTGTGTTCCTGCTGGTAATGCTAAGAATGTTCAGCCCTGCCCACGTGGCTCAGTTAGGTGAGTGTCATCCCATGCACCAACTATTTCTGTGTTACTTTAACAGAGGAAAATCAGTGACCTAGCCAGTTTTCGTATCTAGAATGATACTCCTTAACAATGTCTTATAAAGCAGACATAAAAATAAAGGTCTCATTGTGAAATGATATATTAAAATATATTTGTTGAAAAAATCCCACTCTTGCATTTTTTTTTTTTAAACTAGTCAACATCTACATGAATTTCCACTAATACTCGTTTTTGGAATTGCCACATCTCCTATTATCGTCCACCGGTTGCTTCCTCATGCAGTGTCATCTCTGTTGTGCATTGAAATATTCCAGTCTTTGTCTTGCAAGGAGCACCTGACTACAGTACTTGATAAGGTAAGAAGAAAAAATTTACCAGTGAAATAGGGTGAAAAGAAAACTGCCAGAAATAGATTATAAATATAAATGTTAATGATAAATTTCTACATCTTTTCAAAGTATGATATTGAACTAGATATTCCTTCACATTTTTAATACTTTTATTTAATGGTTTTATAATGGTATAGTGTTGCCATCAATATTTATGAAAACATAAGATTTATAAAAATGGATCAATCTATAGCTATCAGTCAGTTATTACTGAATGGAATTTATTTATTTTTTTAAAAGAGAGAGGAAGGGAGGGAGATAGCAAGGAAGAAAAACATCTGTTGGTTGCCTGTTGTACACACCCCAACCAGGGACAGAACCCGCAGCCTAGGCATGTACTCTGACCAGAAATGAAACCGGCAACGTTTTACTTTGCTGGACGATGCCCAACCAACTGAGCATACTAGTTAGGGAGTTAAAAATTTTTTACAGAATTTAATGACTTCCTGGTAACAATAACAGTAACAATGTTTTGACTACATTTAATATTAAATGATTTAAAGTTTTTAGTGAACTCTTTCCTGTCACGCTGATGACGTTTTCGCAAACCATAGATTCTCTTTCTCCCTAAATAGAGTGCAATCTTTAGTATTGACCTTTCAGAAATTGCTGCTAGACTCAGCTTCTTTAAGATATGCTTTATGTTGCTTGTGTCAGGTAAACTAGTGACAACCTTGCCTTTATTTACTAACCACTTCTATGTTTTCTCCCCATAAAGCTAGTATCCATTGGTTTACTGACATTTTAGGGAAATTTTTTCCAGCTGTAGTATTTAAAATTGCTTGATTGTAGCGAAGTTCAGTTGTATGGGAGACCGCTCTGCATGGCGTGGGCCCAGCTCCCACTTGGAGGGACCAGCGGAGAGCGACACAGGACCCACGCCCACGGACAAGTTCTCCCATGGGGAAACAGGCCCGAATTGTACTTGCTTTTTGCTAAAATCCCTCACCCTGAATTGAAGCAGCAAGGGCTTACTGCAACTTCCTAAAATCCATGCTAAAACCTTCCAAGGATGAGTGTAACCAGTTCAACCACTTTCCCCTTTACATTTGCAAATATCCTCCTTTCTTGATGTAATTAGCAACATCCTCTCTTGTTATCTGTAAAAGGTAATTGCCTACAGTGATGTATGCATAGTCAGTGAGGATCTGTGCATTGTAAATGAAAACTACCCTCAATGTAATGTGCACAGAAAAGCAATAAAAGCCTGTCAAGGCAAGGGTTGAGGTGCTCTCCCTTTGAGAGAGTGGCCATGCCTTCCCTTTTCCTCCACAGGACTCAGTAGTCCCTGTGAATTTGTCTCGTGTCTCAGCCATGACCCTGCGGACACTGCAGGCTGGAGTCCGCTTCATAGGTGGTGTTCTATAACCATGCTTCTGTTGAAAGAGCCTAGAATGACTTCATTTTCAGATGTAAAATCATCACTATAGGCCATTGCAAATTAGCTGAATAACACACATTCAGCTATTTTATATTTTTTAAATAGACATTTGCTAATTTTGGTT
The DNA here is from genome assembly GCA_004026765.1 of Micronycteris hirsuta. Taxonomy (NCBI): domain Eukaryota; kingdom Metazoa; phylum Chordata; class Mammalia; order Chiroptera; family Phyllostomidae; genus Micronycteris; species Micronycteris hirsuta. Next base: position 37,270 of record PVJI01011552.1, on the reverse strand, counting down.
TTTTTGCATAAGAGTACATAATGTGTACCGTTCATTATTGTGTATCAGTAGGGATGAAAGAAATCAGATAACAAGAATTGCCAAAGCCTGCAGCTTCTTCAGTGGCTTCTGATGGGCGTACGGGAGTTACATGGTTGATAGGCAGTACTTTTTAGGATTAGGAGTTAGATAGAGGATGATGAACATTTTTGATTCTGAACATGTAGTATAAATATGGATAGCTTCTTTGTTTTTACTGTTGTGTAAATTAATTTAAAATTTTAGTTGGTGTTTGATCTGAAAACCTAGCTATTATTAAGCTTTCATAGTTAGTGTCATAGTCTCATTATTTGTATTTCATATTTATGAAGAGTAAAGACTAACAAGGAGTGTGTCCTGCCCCCCATTTATCTCTTTTCAGCTACTTCTTACAACTCAGTTTCCCTTTAAGCTGAGTGAAAAAGTGTTACAGATTTTGATCAGCATCTTTTTGTATTATGATTTCTCAATTCAGAACTTTATAAAAGGACTTCAGGTAAGAAGGCACAACTGGGTTTGAAAATTCACAAGCTGATTCTAAATAATTTGCATGTTATTTCAAACTGACTGGAGTGATATTTAAGGCATTTTAAATGGCAAACTCTAGAATAAGTAAATTCAAGTTATATTATTCCAAGTTCTACTATTGCTTTGTTACCTTGCAGCAAAAATATAGAGAATACATTAATTGGATATTAAAATGAAGAGAGGCCTCCCTCCATTCCAGTGATTCTTAACCATGTTAAGGGAGGCGGGAGGGAAAAGGAACCTTTTTTTAAGAATCCGATGAAAGCTTATGGACTTTTTGCCTAGGAAATATTGTGTATAAACGGTCAACAAACTTTTTTTGTACAGGACTAGATACTAAATATTTTTGGCTTTACATGCTACATATGGTTTCTGTTGCATATTCTTTGTTTTCTTTCCTTTTTTTAAATAACTCTTTAAAAATGTAAAAAACATTCCTGGGTCATGTAAAAATAGGCTGTGAGTTATAGCTAGCTGTCCCCTGCACATATGTGTGTGTTCATTTATACTTATATATATTTTCACTAAAGTTTTATGAATTGACAGAAAAAATTCATGAACCTAACTTCATACCATCTGTTATAAACTAACAATCGACCCCATTATTCTGTTGTTTAAAACCTATTATTTCCCTCTCTTGGCAACTATCTAAAATACCTTAGCAAAGTGTAGTCATTGTAAACACATGTCAGTTGTCAAATTGATTACAACCTGTATATTAGTAACCTTCAGTACAAAAGTGCAATCTACTCCCTTATGTTTATGTAGTTCCTAAATGATTATAAATTATTTTCCATAGGTACTCTTCTTCCACATAAAACACTGTAGTGGTCTGTTATGGCTAATATGGGTTTTTTTTTACAATTTAGATTTTTTGGAAAATCCTCACCCAAGGATACGTTTATTGATTTTAGAGAGAGAAACATCAATGTGAGAAAGAAACATTGATTGGTGTACGGGAAGGCACTCTGACCAACTGAGCAATCCGGCCAGGGCTCAATTTAGATTTTTTTTAAAAGTATTTTAAAGCAAGAATATATTTACCTTAGTATGTGAGATTAAATGATATTGCACTATAACAACTTCTAATTTACTTCTTACTTATTTTTTATTTATTCATAAATATTTATCAGGGGCCTACTGAAAGCCAAACACTATGTTGAGCCCTGGATGTACAGAGGACAAAAAAATGTCTGCCTTCACATTGCTCATAGCTTCATGAAGGAGGCAGAAGAGTAAACATGAATTTATGGTTTTGAGTCAGTGCTATGAAAGAAACATCCCTGGAGATTCTATAGTAGAATAGGAGTGTATCCTAAAGCAGAAGAGCTGGCCAGGTCAGAATTAGAAGAGCATTCCAAGCAAAGGCAATAATAGAGGAAGACAGGTAGAAACAACAGAACTTGGTGACTAAGTAGATGATAGGACGTGTAAGAGAGGAGCACAAGTGACAAGATACACAGGTTCTAGTTTGGCAGATGGATTGGAGGTTGGTACCATTTATTAAGTGTACATGTTAACATATACCAAAGCCAGTTTGTTAGAAAAGGGTGAGTTTCTTTTTTAATAGGTTAATTTAGGGTATGTTGGATATAAAGATTTGGCACTGAGGAAAAAGATCTGGACTGGAAATAGGATTTATCATTAAAAGATAGTAGTTGAAGTCATGTAATGAGGATGAGGCTTCTAGCAGAAGAGTGAGATAAGCAGAGAGGGTAGAACTCTCAGGCAAACTGACATATAAGAGTGAGCAATAATAGAAAAGGAGACTAAAAACAAAAAAAAAAAAAGCCAATAGAAAGCAGAATGTCACGGAAATCAAGGGAAGAAAGAGTTTTCGGAGTTATTAGCTAGTCCCAAATACCTTTGAAAAAGTGAGGGAAGAAAAGGATGTTAACCAAGTACTTAATCTCTCTGGGTCCCATTTTTCTCATCTGTAAAATAAGGTGAATAAGATTGGATGACTTTATAAGTTTCTGATAATTTACTAAGCAGCCTCTTTGTGCTAGGCACTTACTGAGTATTTCCGTTGTTTTATTAATAGGTATTATTACCCTTAGATTTGCACATGAAAAAGCAGGCTTAGGTTAAGTAGCCTGGCCAAGTGCACATAGGTAATAAGTGGCAGAACATTTAGACCTCATTTGTCCAGTTTTCCAAATCGGTGTAAATGTAAGTCCTGATTTCTGTAGCGGGTACAATAGGCTTATGTGATCATTCCACATATGTTTAAGTCCTTCCCACTTTAGGTGGATATGTGAACCAACTTATTAATTGGCCCAGATATTGAGAATGCACTTGAACAAAATAGTTAGGTGATACTGGGTCCTTATTGCATTTATAGCTGTACTATAGCTCATGTGACTTGCTTCCATTCTTCCTTCCCAGGAAGTTCCTTATTATGTTTGATTATTATTTTTCTCATGTTTAAAAAGTGGTGTTAATCTCAGAATAAGTATTATCACATTAATGTAATTGGAATATATAAGTACAAAATAAGGTTGTGTTAACATATGCAAAGATAATTTAGCACTTGGTATGAACTTGTAGTTGTTTCTAAGTTAGGCTGGCCCTTTGCCTTACAGCCTTATACCTCCTCCAGCATGCACTGTTTCGGAGGATTTCTTCTAGCCTTGGGTTTCTGATCCTTAGCTCTGTAGGCTCAGAAATTATCAGTTTACTCAGGAAGGATCAAGCTCAAATACCTTAAGGATGATCTATAAATCAGCATGCTAATTTATTAATTTGTGATGGGGAGTGATATTTTCCAGTGATCACAGTGTGTTTTATCTACTATGTAGGGAACTGTCTCTCCAGTGTCAAGGTATCTGGAAAAACCAAACTGGTCGTGGGAAGGTTGCTTAGAAGTCAAAGTTTTTAACATTTGGAGAGTTAGGACATATATCTTACCAGTCATAGTAGAATCTGGAAAATCATTTTCCCTTATACTATGGAGACTATAGCATTCTAGTTACTAGAATACTCATATCTATCAGATACTATACTATGTGTTCCTCCATGTAGTAAAACTGAATTTAAAAAATACATTTTCTTTAGCTGTTTTCATTTTTCACTGTTCTTTTTATCAGTAGGCAAAGCTTCTACCATTGTAACATTTTTATTTATTTAGCAGACCAGCTTTTACACTCACTTTAGATTGGTATTTTCGTATGAGTTTTTGGGCATCAATTAGAACCTTAGGTCACACCCCAGTCCCATCACCACTGCATTTACTGTTCTGTTAATGTAAGTGAGATTCTTCTGAAACCAGCTAATTTATCCATTTATATTAGTTTCTTTTAGTTTACACTTCAGAGATTATCATATTCTGACCTTGTGCACAAAATGGGGCCTTAGGTATATATCCATTTATGTATCGTTTGCAGTTACTGTGACATTGAGTATATTAGTGTCATAAATACTTCTGCTGTTTTTATAAACTGCAAAATTGAGTAGAAGATTTACTGCCAAAATATAATGAATATATTTAATCTTTACATTTTTTTCAGCTTTCTCTGTTAGAACATTTCTATTCCCAGCCCCTCAGTGTTCTATGCTGTAATCTCCCAGAAGCCAAGGGAAGAATAAATTTTTTATCTGATAATCAATGTGAAAATATCCGACGTCTTCCATCATTTAGGAGGTAAGAAAAAGAAGTACGTATATAGCATACCTTATAATAGAATTTGGGGCAAAACAAATGATCTCAAATCCAGCTATGTTTGAAGAGAAGAAAGGAAAATAATTTTTTAGATCATATTAAAACCCTTCTGTTTTTAATAGTGAAATTTCTTTGTTGGATTTGAAAATTTGGCATAAAGAAAAATATTTTTACAAGAGGACATAAGTTATAGCTTTCCAGAGTTACTTTTTATAAGTAACATTTTCTGTTTCTGGAGTTTCTGTTCTTTGTTTATGTAGACCCTCAGACTATGAACTGTGGCTGACTTATGGAGTTAAAAATTAACGTAAACCATGACTGTCATCATGAATTTATTGTTGAAAAGAAATGAAAGAATGTGACCCCTAATCTAGGTATTTCTTTTTCCCCATATGCTAGTCAGATATTTAGAATATTTAATTATCTCTTTTTGTGTTTGGTATGGTAAATATTTTAGGTACGTGGAAAAGCAAGCTGCAGAAAAGCAAGTTGCACTGTTGACCAATGAGAGATTTTTGAAGGTAGGAGTGTGGATGTATTTATTCTGTTTTATTCTCTTTGTTTTCTTCATTAAAAAGAATCTGCATGTAGTATTTATTGAATTAATTTTATAAAACATATCTGTACATCCTAATATCCTTTGCAGAATTGAAGTAGTAGGTCTTGGTAGTCATATAGAAATGCGACTATTAAAGATAACACAAAACTCATCTAAGAGATAAGACTTTTTTTATTGAGGAAAATATTAACTAGAATATTAGATTTCTCCTATGGTATATTTTGAAAACACTTTTAGATCTCAGCTTTCTTTCCACATGACAGTTTTGGAATCTGCAGGCAATTTCATTTTGATGTACTTTGAAAGGTTGTCGTAAATAAAAGCACATAGAAGCTATGTAGCTTTGGGACCCACTACTAAGGTGGTATTGATTTGATAAAATGTTATATAATGATAATATAATGCCATGAAAGAAATAATGAGCTTAAACCATTATGAATTAGCCAGACAACTTAGGGATAATCAAAAGAAGGAGGGTTTTTTTTTTCTTGGAAAAAATAATCCTTGAACATGATACCTAATTCAGAAGGCTAAGGTAATATCTGCCCTCTTTCCCGCCCTGGTTACAGCCAATGTTGCTAGTTTCTTATATCATTCTAGAGATATTCTTCACATATACAAGTAATTACATATATTATGGGGATTTCTTCCCCAGTCTTACAGAAATAAGTATATTATATACACTATTCTGCACCATGTTTTGTTTTGCACCTGATCTAGGAAATCATTACATAGCAGTAATAAAAATTGGCATAATATTTTATTGAATGAATGCACCTTTATTTTATTTAATGAGTCTCTTACTGATGGACAATTAGAAATTCATAATGTCACACTTATTTTTATACTCTTCATGCCCTTTTTAGGGAAAAGTTGTTAGAAAATTATGATAAAATTAAGATGACATCAAAGTTAAGCCCTGGTGCTATGTGTTAGCTTTACTGATACATATTTTCAAATTTTAAATAAAAGAAGGTTAGTTCTCAGAGGGCATGTATTCTGTATAGTTCTAAATACTGATTTATCTACCTTTTGTAAATTCTCAAAAAATATTAAGAGTGGGTTTATTTTGAGGTATAGTCAACATACAATATTGCGGTGGAGAATAGCTTTTATTAAACATTATTTCTAATGCAGAATCCACACTGGGCCTTAATATAAAATTACCTCTAGGTTGAGTTTTAATAATTGTTTTAATAATCTCTGTAACCTTTTCAGAGCAGTGTAGGAAGTCCTCAAACCCTCATGCAGGTTATTTTGGTAGAGAGGACATTTAAGAACCACTGGAAAAGGATGTGTGCGTGTTTACTGAAGTCTTTTAAGATTAGATAGAATAGCTCTCTGCTGAGTGAGCTAGTTGCCAAGTGCATTTCCTGCTAGAATTTTCTGTCAAGAGTATATTTTCAGAAGCAAGAATAGATTTTTTTTAAAAGAGTACATTTAAATATTGAGATGATAAAGGGAGAGAATGTCTAGGCTGGTCTGTTGTAGAAATAGCCCGACACTAATCTTTGCTTCTCAGTAACTTTTTGTGTATTTTCTATGCATTTATTTCTACTGTGCTTGTTCTTCTTGCATTTATCAGCCTGTTTGTTATCTTTGTCATATTCATTTTAAGGCTTTATGTGTTGTCAATTAAAGGCATATTTTCTTGAGACTTACATAGTGGAGTCACAAAGATTAGTACCTTACCCTGAAAAAGTTATCTTCAGGCCACCTGCTGAATTCAAAGGACAGAAGATGTCTGTGGAAAAAAATGAATGTGTCTGTTGATTTTTCTAGTGTAGAGTGAAAGTGTCTTTGAATATTTTATTCTTATTATAATGCTTCATTTTTATAATTTTGTTTTAAAATACATGATAATCAGATTTATATGTATTTTACCACAACTTTAAAAATTGGTAAAACTTCACATTATAATATGGATCTGCATGATGTAGGGAAAAATTCTTATCTTAAACTCAGAAATTTGCATTTGTACTGCAGCTACTTAAGAGCCATGTGTACTTACCCTATTTAAGCCTCTGTTTCCTTATCTGTAAAATTGGGTAATAATTCCTGGTACAATTTTCTCATAGGTTTAGTGATTAAGTCTGCTCAGCAAGTGAGAGTGAGTTAAAAACAAATGTAACTAAAACTTTCATAAATGTAAATCATATTGCTACTATTTATTTTTTACTATAATAAAAATTAAGATATCAATATGAATATAGTTTTATGTATTATATATTCTGGTCTATATACTATATATAATATATAAAAATATTGTTATATAGTCATAGATTATATAGTTAAATAGACATGCCTACTATTAGAGTTTTATTATTTTTACCTAGTTTCTACACTCAGATTTGACAAAGAGCTCAAAGTTTATTCCAGAGAAATATATACTCTAAATATAAACAGACAAGACTGTTTCTGCCCTAAAAATCTACTTTCCTTTATACTCTGATGAACTAAACCAGTGGTTCACAAATCAAAGTCACTTGGATGGCTTGTTAAAACAGATGTCTGGGCTCCATCCCCAGAATTTCTGGGTTTATAGCTCTTCATTTCTAGCAGGGTTTCAGGTAATGCTGATACTATTGGTCTAGAGACCATTCTTTGAGAACCACTGAACCAGATAGGACTCCCCAGAAGGGAATGTTGTTTATCTTTCCCTTACCTTGTTTTCTTAAGTGTACAACTAATCTATGAAATCCTAGCCTGAACAAATGATTCATCTGAATTATCCTCTGGACTCAAGATCTTTAAAAAAACCTTCAACTCCCTTAAAATTATGGACCTTTAGTTTATCAAATACTGACTTAAAACTGTATGACAACTTTGTGCTTTATACCTTAAGGACTGGGCTTTTTGAGATTGTACTTTTAAATTTAAAAATTCAGCTGACTACCCTGACCGGCGTGGCTCAATTGGTTGGGCATAGTACCACAAAGCGAAAGGTCGCTAGTTCAATTCCCAGTCAGGGTATGCACGTGCCTGGGTTGTGAGTTCAGTCCCCAGTCTGGGTATGTACGTACACACAGCAATACATAGATGTTTCTCTTGCTCTCTTTCTTCTTCCCTTCCCCTCTTTCTAAAAATAAATAAAATCTTTAAAAAAATTTTAAGCTGACTAAACTATGTACATTTGTAGAAAATTCACTAGGAAGTTTAAATTAAGGTTGGATGTTAAAGGCCATTTATAGCTGATGAAGATGAAAAATTCTGCGCATTTTCTCATTTCTGACTAGTCGGTCCTTGAACAACTGTCCAGTGCAACTGGGTACATACGGTGACAGTTGTTAATTGTTGATTGACAGTTAACAATCAAGTCTACTAAGTTTAAGCAGAAAAGCTTATACAGCTCCTATTAACTTGAAACTTCTGATGGATGACTCAGTGGCTTTCAAACCCATAAAAGAAGTTTAACCAAATAATCTTTAGTTTCTTTTGGCTCTAGAATGCTATGATTTTTTGTGCTTGTTCATAAAACAGGTTGATAGTAATTTTTTTTTCTGACTGTTTAAATCATTTAGATTCCTCATTAAATTTTATTGTTTTAAACTTATTTATTTATTTTTAGACAGAGGGGAAGGGAGAAAGAGAGGGAGAGATATATCAATGTGTGGTTGCCTCTCGTATGCCCCCTACTGGGGACCTGGCCTGCAACCCAGGCATATGTCCTGACTGAGAATTGAACCAGTGACTCTTTGGTTCTCAGGCCAGCGCTCAATCCACTGAGCCACACCAGCCAGGGCTAAGTTTTATTTTTAATGCATAGGTTTAATTGAAGATAAATAAATTATTATGTTAGACAGCTATAGGTTTTAGGTGAAACAGTAGGACCAGGGACTGGATATATTTTTACCATGTTTTTGCCATATAGTGTTGCTTAGTAATTAAGCTTTCTATTTTTTTTTAACTTAAACCTCTAATTTAGAAAACTATATTTCATGAGAAATTGAGCAGTCAAAAGAGCCTGAAATAACTTTCAAATTCACTATAATTACAACAATACAATTTTTGTTATTGCTTATGCCTGAAATTGTGTTTTAAGAAGATTGTAGTCTCATTTTAATTGCATAATTGTCATCACTATCTGATAATAATAATTAAAAAAACCACCTGGCCTTGAAATACTGAAACGGTTTTTTAAATAACGAAAAATTATTTTCCTTCCCATGAGAAAATATTTTGGAGAAATGGGGGAATTATTAACAGCTTTTCCCAATTAGTTGTTTTTATGCATTACCTCTTGTGAGTCACAGCCACCACATAAGACAGATGTTTTTGCATCCCTTAGTATTGATGGGGGAGTCACAAAATGATTAAGTAACTTGACTATCTAAAGTGTCACAATTAGCAAGTGGAAGATCTGGTATTAATCTAGGCCTGATGTCAAAGCCCACACACTTTCTGTAACACTTCATTGAAGAATTAGTATAAGCTGAGGAGAAGATGCCTGAGGTTCTTTATTAGTGTTTGAGAAATCTGAAATGGGGCTTTCAAATACTGTGGTAAGTTAATAGTGAAGATCATTTGTAGGAAGCTTAGAAAACTACTTGGAATGAGGCAACTTCAGCCTTGTATTCAGGTAGCCAGGTATGTAGCACTACATGCTGCTGCTCCAATTAAAGAAAGAGGAGGAAACAACCCCCTTTTCCCCACCAAATATACAAAGTCTGTCCAGAAAAAGTCCAGCAGTTGTTAATATAATGAGATTGGTTTGCCTGACATCAATGTGACCTGGCAGCTGAAGAGAGTGGACTGGAATGCACATGTGTGAACAAGACAACTTCACTGTACTAGTCAGTGGGGGCAGTGGCAGTCCTGGAGTGAGTATGTGTACTGTGTGGCCGTCCCATTCAAAATGACTAAGCAAGTTAGAACAATGAATCTGCATCAGAATTTGCATTAAGCTTGGAATATTCCTCCATGGGAACTATTTGGATGATTCAGAAGGCCTCAGCTACAGGCAACTAGTGATTAGCAGCTTTATCACAACAACAAGTTTTTTTGTGAAACATCAAATCACCCAGGTGACTCAGGCCCCCTACAGCCCAGATTTGGTGCCCTGAAACTTCTGGCTTTTCCTAAAACTGAAATCACCTTTGAAAGGGAAGAGATCTCAGACCTTTAGTGAGATTCAGGAAAATACAACAGGGCAGCTGATGGTGACTGGGAGAACTGTGTGAGATCACAAGGTGCCTCCTTTGAAGGGGACTGAGATGTCGTTGTTCTATGTACAGTGTTTCTTATATCTTCTTGAACCTTTCTTGTCTCTATTTTTCATATTACATGGCTGGATACCTTCTGGACAGACCGTGTATACAGTTACATCATTGCATAGTTTGCATTATATATATGCAATGTCATTTGCATAGACACACACGTATACACATGCTTTATTTTTAAAAAAAATTTTTTTAAAGCAAGTCCCAACACCATAACTTCAGTTAGGTCCATTTTAATCCTGGGATCTCTGCACCAATCACATCATCTGTATTAGCAGTGATTGATTTGCTATTCATGTAAATCTGGTCTTGTCAATAAGAAGTTACATTACACTCAGTATATTTAATGAATTACTAATTCCATATTCTTCATTTAAGAAAATCAAGGTGATTGTTTTTATTTAAATCTTCTTTAAAGCTATTTGGCGTGTTTTCAACCATTTAAATGCCTAAACTTCATGCTGTGTAGAAAACTTAGATTCCTTCCCTTGCAGGTGACAGTTGAAGTTTTATTACTCTGACCTGTTAATGTTTTGTTTCTATGCCTATGTGCTCAACTAGATTTAAAATCCATTGAGAGCAGGAAGTAAATCTTGAACTCCTTAGAATTGTAAAAGAGCATTACTATTAGAAAGATAACCTGATTCAGCAAGCTCATTTTACAAGTGAAGTACTCCAGCCAAGAGAAAGGAAATGAAATATCTGAAGTCACAGAGCAAGGACTTCTTTTCACCATTTAGTATGCTTTTGGTGCTTTATGAAAAAAGGCAAAAAATTAGTTCATTGATTTGGTGGAGACCTGCCTTTCACCTTTGCCCCCAACTCTTTTTTTCTGTTTTTTTGTTTTGTTTTGTTTTGTGACAAATCTAAAGGGCAAGAGGAGGGGAAAATCTATTAGGAAAACTAATAAAAGAAAAATGGAAAAAAGAAAACAAGGGCAAAACAAACTACCAAGTGTAATCAAACAAACGAAGCTTTAGCCTAGTAGTGTGTTAGATATTGGCAGTTCAACTCCAGACCCTTCATTGAGTTCTTCTGATCTGAACTTCTGGGGCAGAAATACAGAGAACAAAAGGCTGAGGCGGATGGCAGGCTGGCACTTGTGCCACCCGAGACCTGGGAGAAAGCTGTGGTGTGGCAGACTGTTAGGTAGCCGTAGTGTGATGGCAAGTGTGAGAAACATTGTCATCCTTTTCTAATTTTTTCCTAAAATGAGACAAAAAAAATACTTTATCAAGACAATAAGTGAAAGAATATGCTGTGTTCTTGGACAGCTATCTTAATCCTAAAATTCAATGTAACTGTCTAACCAGCTTTTTCTCAGTAAATTGATTAAAAGGAACAAATCACAAAAAATTACAGTGCTTTTACATTTTAAAAATCTTTTGAGGTCACTCTTTATCCCTGTGCATATAATGTAGACACAAAAGTGGTAAGTACTGTGGAAATTAGTAAAGAAATAAATGCAAAAACTAAGCAGCACGACAGATGTAATTCTACCTGGTTGTATTTCCTCTACCTGTATTTAAGTTTTACAGAGCCATTGGCGACTCCTCCAAAGGAAGCAACTGGCTCAGGACAGATAGAGGCCTTGTCATATAAGTAAACAGCACATGAATGACTTTTGAGTAAATGACAGGATTGCTGTGATTGGAGACAGCAGATTTTAAAGTGTATATTATTACACATTGACTGGCAGCCCAGACAAATATAAATGTTTTTTTTTAATTCCATATTGTTTTTGTTGAAAATCTGAACATTTACAAATTGAGAAAATTTACATTACAAATTGAAACTTTTGTCTTCTTTTGAAAAATTAGTAAATTTGGCTCACATCCAGCAAGACAATAAGCAATTGCTCTTGTTTAGAAGAGTGATTGAATATTGGCCTTCATTATTAATGCACTTCCTTGATCAATAAGTAGTTTTTGAGTGCCACCTTTGTGTGCACGGCATTAGTCTGGATGCTGAGAATACAGAGGCGAACAAAACAGACAAAACCCCTGCCTTCATGGAGCTTACATGCTGTCAAATTAAATAGTTAAAATATCCGTGATAATTGTTGAGGAGAAAACAGTGAGGGAGAAAAAGGAATACGAAGTTTGGTGTATATGGGAGTGGGATTGAAATTTTATTTTATTTTATTTTATTTTATTTTATTTTATTTTATTTTATTTTATTTTATTTATTTATTTATTTTTAAAGATTTTATTTATTTATTTTCAGAGAGAGAAGGGAGGGAGAAAGAACATGGTTGCCTCTCACATGGCCCTCACAGGGACCTGGCCCGCAACCCAGGCATGTGCCCTGACTGGGAATCGAACCGGGACCCTCTGGTTCCCAGCCCGCGCTCAATCCACTGAGCTACACCAGCCGGGTGAAATTTGAAATAAGGCACATTTTGAGTAAAGATCTGAAGTTACAGAGCTTGACATGCAGAAACCTGGAGGAAAAGAATTCCAGGCAGAGTGACAGCAAGTGAAAAGGAACCTGAGGTGGGAGCAAGTCTGGCATGTTTGAGGAAGAGTAAGGAGGCTGCTAAGTATTTGCTCTGTTTTTCTTAGAGTAGAGAAATATTTCTGTTCCCATCTCCATATCAAAGATTAGTAAAGGCCAAGAGATGTTCATGTTTCAGTTGCAGAAGAAAGCTTATTTCTTTGGGAAATAAATAGTATTCCTAGGCAGAGTGTATCTCTCTTGAAAAGAAGCATCCTAAATACAATTATGGAATAAAACAGTGGCAGCTATGACTGACGTACAGAAAAGATGCTGGAGGAAAAATTTGAATATAGGAAAACAGGATTACTACTTCAACAGGCTTGATTTGTGCACATTCCTAGTATGATGCTGCTACACTGTACTAAGTGGGAAATGTTCTCATATATCAACAACCTTTTACAGGCTTGAGTATGTAAAAGGATGTTCATAAGGTACATTAGGAATTGCTGGTCTGGATCGGTAAAGGCATTTCCAGATATGTATCTCTGTAAGACAAAGAACTTAAAAAAAAAAGAACTTAGAGAACAGATTACATGAAAAAAGTCAATCATTTGTGATATTTTCTGTTGCAACTGAAAACAGATACAAATAAAGTGGAATCTTATGTGGTGATTAGGTTCTAAAGTCAACACATAAGACAAAGATCTGGAAAGGTCAAAATTACTCTTGTAATTCCATCAGAAATGTATAACAGATATCCTCTAATTAAGTCCAGCATAGCCAATTTTACTTCCAGTGTTGGAACCAGAAATCCATTTCCTCAGTTGAGCACCAGGTAAAAATAGTTGGCTGTGTTATATGAACAAAACAAAATGTTTTCTTAAATGCTAGAATTCCACTCAACACAGGGATGTAATCACAGAGTGAGAAGTATGAAGGGACTAAAACCATCTGGGAGAAAAGCAGGTTCGTATCTGTCTTCTCACACTCCAAGGCACAGTTACTTGAGTGTGCAGCGTTGCTTATACTTTGTGAAATATTTCTTTTCTCTCTTCATCCAAGTGTATTCAGGGAAGATGTTATTCAGTTCTACTGTGTCACTCAGTTATTGGTGCACATAGTTACTCCACAGAATAAAATAACTTGCACTTGTAATAACTAGTGCAAGTAGCATAAAGTATGATTATCATTCAGTAATAGATTCCTTTTTCTTTAGAATGTTCCTCCTGTTTAAAAGCTATTTAAGCACTCATCAAGGGAAGTAATTACTCACTTTCTGCAGTCTCTATATCATAGCTTATAGCTGTAATATATAGCGATTTTCAATCTTGTTCATCTCATGGCACACATAAACTAATTAATAAAACTCTGGCACCTCCAAAATATATTTGTTGCCAATCTGAGGAAAAAATAGGTATAATTTTGATTCATTCACACTGGACAGCTATTGTTGTGTTGTCATTTTTTATTTGACAGTCTAAGGGAAAAGAGATAAGTGCCCATGACTAAATAGTCAGGTACTACGTGTTTGAAAAATTCTGTGGCATACCAGTTGACATTCCCTGGCTTGCAGTCAGCATAGAGTTAAAGTGTGCACTCCCCGTGGTGGTTGAAGTACTGTGTGTACTGATGATAGGAGGCCTAGATTTTGAAATTACCAACTAACTAAATACTGGGAGGAAAAACACTTTGATATTAAAAGCTTTTCTTTGATTTACCCCAGCCTTTCAGGTAATGACCCATAGATTGCTGAACAAGAAATTGATTTCCCAGTGATTTAGCGTTTAGGGAAATATCTCGGATTTGTTGTTTTATATGGATTAGACTTGCTTGAATTTATTGATACTTGAGGTGTTATTTTCTGCATGATCAACTGCTAAAATTAATGAGTATCTGCAAGATATTACTGAAAAAAAAAAGAGCCCCAGTAAAGTCTTTCATTTGACTTTTTAGGGAAAAAAAAAAACGAAACCTGAAGACCATGCCACAGATTATAATCCTCTTAAGAAAACATTGTAGAAGTAAGCAGTTATGAAAATATTTTGAGGCCTGAAAAGTGCTGGCTAGGATGCAGTGTTTTAAAATCATTTCTAAACTATTTCAAAAGGTTCTAGAAAACATAATGCTTCTTCCCCTCAATTTTTCTTCTCCCCAAAAAACCTTTTGAAATTAATTTGTAAGGTTGGCCATGGCATAGGTTTCTTAAGACACTTACATTATACTTGCTGGATTTTAAATTACAAAGCTTGTTGGTTTTAGATTTCTCTTTTTCACTGTTTATTTCTTAATTGATAAGGTAAATAAATAAAAGCTGTTCATATTGGACATTCTCAACAAAAGGCAGAATCACCTATGGCATTGCTTCTACAGTGTTTTCTTCCCCTTCAAACCCAGTGCTGGCAGTACTTTTAGAACAGCATGCATCACAAGTGGGACCTCAGCAGCTGTTAGTGACATTGGCATTGGTTGTCTCCTCGCCCTTCTGATGCCGGTGAGGTAGAGGGTGATGGGCCTGCTTTGCTGAGGCACACGTGATGGGCACAGGCAGGCACCCAGCAAAGTGCTGTTTCACACTTACATTTTAGGGAGCCACGTTATTGTGGTAGTACTGCAGATAGGACGTTAAATTACAGTGTTAATTTTGGTGTGTGTAAAATATCAGCAGACTTGATACCAAATCAAAAATATCTACCCTTTATTCTGGATTTTGTGTACATTATAAATTCTCAAAATCAAGGAGGATAATTTATAATTCTGAATCATTTGTTGTCAGTTTTTCAGAAATGATATGTACCCATGAAGTAAGATTTATTATTTTTAAAAATTATTGGCTTACATATGTATTCTGTGATTGTTTAGGAGGAAACACAGTTATTACTAGAAAACCTGCAAGTTTACCATACAAATTACTTTCTGATTTTGAGATGTCTTCATCAGTTCACTTCCTCTCTTCCCAAGTACCCACTGGGTCGACAGGTAACCCAAATTTCCTCATTTGGAAGTCAGAATATTGGTAATTTCTTGTTTTGATTCCGGTAGCATTCGGGCATCAGAATTTGAAACAGATTTAAATCTTGCAGAGAATGCTAATCTAAATCCACTCACTGGTAATTGAAACAGTATTTCTTGTTCTGATGGCCATAGCTAGAAACAACCACATGAAACCCAGTGGTGTTGCTTCTACTACAATGTACTGGTGCTAAGGCATTTTACCTTTCTCTCTTTAATACTTTTTATCACTTAAAACTAAGAGCTGATTCTCCACCTTAGTGAAATGGAAAAATTCTGTTTGAGAACGTTTTCTGGTTAACCTTACATTGTACCAAGAACTAAAAGAGAAGCAGTACTTCTGCTCCTTGCAGAATTCCTCTCTGCCGACCTTTGTGTCACCCCTACCATAAACCAGCTGTGCAGTGGGTATTAATGGAAGAATTTTGTGTCCCTAAATTTTTGCATCTTTATCTCAAAAGTTTGGAGAATAAATATGTAAAAATAATTTGTTCATAAGATGATTTCTTGCCATTAAGCCTTCTTTTTAATAACTGCATTATTGTTTTTATGATTTCCATATTACAAAGTGACCAGTGATAATAGCCAATCCAAATAGAGTTTCATTTTGATTATATGTAAATGATGTTTTTATAAAGCCAGGTCCATGTGACTTATGCCAGTACTTTTCTCTAAAGAAAATGATTGTTTTTAATGACATTAATTTTTTGTCTTGACCATTTATGTGGATTTTGTCAAACCATCAGTGTACAAACTTTAGTACATCACTTTTGGTGCCTCACAAGTGTGCTGTTCATTTGCAGATCAGAGAGCTGTACTGCACATGTTTAGAAAAGAACATATGGGATTCAGAGGAGTATGCGTCGGCCTTGCAGCTGCTGAGGTAGGTTTTCTTTCTTTTTTCTTTTTAGTCTGCTTTAAGTCTGCCAATAACTAACACCTTCCTCCAGACCTTCGCCTGCCAAGGAGTTTTATAAGTAGCCATGTTGTCCCTAATGCTTATATGTACCTTGAATTTATGTGTGTAGCTTACAGTGTTTTAATGTGGCAACCATCCATTTCTTTGCTGATTTTAGCTTGTATTTGAACTTGTGATTTTTTAAAACAAGTGTTTGTTTAGTCAAATATTAACACTACATCAGGAGAGCTGAGGTATGGATAATTTTAATCTAGCCAGCCTGACATCATGGCCAGGAAAGGAGTCATGGAAAGCGAGCTCACCATGGCCCTTACCTACTTGAGTGGAGAAGCAGCATCACTAGGTGAAGTGCATCCTATGAAGAAGGTCACTGATGACCTTGATGAGCAGCCACGAGTAGACAGTGGCCTTGATGCCTTCCCCTACCTGAGCTGACCCTATCCACAACAACGCTGGATAATTCATAAATTACATATCTAATATATGAATAAATGAGATATCTTAGAGTTATTATCAGTTAATGTCCCTGACAGTGTATCTTTTAAAGTTATAATCATTTATTTTTCTTGGCTTTTTATATGTTATGGTGACTTTATAGTCTTCCATAAAAATAGTGACCACTTGGACAGTGAGAAAAGGAAAATCAAGTGTGAGTTAGGTTTCTGCATATAGTTTTATAATTTTCCTCAGTGGATATAAATGATTATATGAAAATATAAAGAAATTTGAGAACTGAGTATTTATTAAGTTTTGGCTTCCTCTGGACCCACAAGAAAAAAACAGATGGCCATAGTAGGAGGAAAATTCACATCGAAAGCACTGTAAGTCCAGAGACTTAATAATACAAATGTTTTGTGATCTAGCGGGTACAGCTTAAGATAGGAAACTAATTTTAATACAATCTGGAAAAATAACTCCTCATGGAAACTAGGTTGCCACTGAAAAGCTATGCTGTATTTAATTTTTTTAAATGCCAATAAGAGGTTTCTGTGCATTTATTTACTTCAACTGGAATATTTCTGAGCCTTCTATTGCTTTCTATTTAAGTTAACATACCTATCTCAAACACCTAGTTGATTCTCGTTGCTAGGTTTCTTCTTTAAACTTCGTGATTGGTGATTCTCTTTCTTTAGTTCGGTATTGCCAAATTCGTAGGTTCCTTTGTCAGGGAGGGAGGGACTTGTTCTTTTCCTTCTCTATCTCCCTTGGCTTGGTAATCTTGAGGTACAAGTCAAGGATCAAAAATACCAATTCCAAACTAGGATAAGGAAACATGAGAAAAAAAAATATAACAGTTGTACCTGTTGTGTATGAAGGCTTGTAGTGTGACAGGCACTGCATTATGCACTTTTAGCATGTTTTCCAGTCTAATACTCAAGCATTAGATACTATTAGCCACACTTTACAGCTGAGAAAACAGAAGCACAGAGTATTTCAGTGATTTGCCTGATTCTTTTAACTGTTGATGGAACCAGGATTCTAATCCAGGCCTGATTTCAAAGCTGACTTCAAATACCTGTGGATTTGGGGATCTCATAAAGCAGAAACAACAGAAAATAATGTTTTAGTCATTTTTCTAAGCTAAGTTCAGAAATATAGGAATATGAAAAACATGAAACATCAAATATGGCGCCTACAGCAAGGATAGGCAAGAGTGGGCACTACTAAAGAAGAGGAATGTGGGGACCTCTGGACTGGATTCATTTTTCCCTGTGTACAGATTAGTTGTAGACAGGAAGTAAGGGGTACTTGTTAGTTTGGCACTCTTAAGTAAAAATCATCTGAATTTAGGAGACCAGACATCTCATTACCTGTCTTTAAACAATCCAAGACATGAGAGAAATTGAGAATAAAATGATTATTGAATATTACTTTGGAAAGAATAACTAAAGTACTGTTAGAGCCATATTCTACTAACATTTCTGATTTGAATTTTTAAAAAATAAAGTACCTAAAGGCAACATCTCCCTTGAAATATCCCTTTTTTTCTGGAATATAATATGCTTATGTAACTTGATAATATGCTTATGTAACTTGATTTACTTGATGGAATATTTTCTGACCATTAAAAAGCACTTAATTCCTAACATTTGTATGGAACCACAAAAGACCCCAAATAGTAGGCAAGACAATCTTAAGAAAGAAGAATATAGGTGGAAGCATCATGCTTTCTGATTTCAAACTATATTATGAAGCTATAGTAATCAAAAGAGTGTGGCGTTGGCATAAACAGACACAGATCAGTGGAACACAATAGAGAGCCCTGCTATAAACCCACACATATTTGGGCAATTAATTAATGAAGAAGGAGCTAAGAATATACAGTGAGTACAGTGAGGAAAGGAGAGTCTCTTCAATAAATGGTATTGGGAAACAGGACAGATACATCCAAAAGAATGAGACTCTATTACACCATTCACAAAATCAACTCAATGGATTAAAGACTTGAATGTAAGACCTGAAACCATAAAACAAGGAGAAAATGTAAGTGGTAAACTCCTTGACATTGGTCTTGGCAATGATTTTTTGTCTCAGACACCAAAAGAAAAGAAAACAAAGACAAAAATAAGTAAGTGGGACTACATCAAACTAAAAAGCTTCTGCACAGAAAAGGAAACTATCAACAAAATGAGAAGGCAATTTATAGAATGGGAGAAAATATTTGTAAATCATATATCTAATAAGGGGTTAATATCCAAAATATATGAAGAACTCATACAATACAATTGAAAAACCCTAAACAATTTGATTATAAATGGGCAGATGGTCTGAATAGACATTTTTTCAAAGAATGGGTGTATGAAAGGGTGCTCAACATCACTGATCAACAGGGAAATGCAAATTAAAACCACAATGAGATATCACCTTGCACTGTTCATATGGTTCTTATCAAAAAGAGAAGAAAATTCCAGTCAAGATGGAAGCATAGAAAAACACGGCTTGCCTCTTCATACAACCACATCAAAATTACACCTAAAATATAGAACCACCATTACTCAGAACAGTCAGAAATCAGTTGAATGGAAGTCTGATAATAACGGAATTAAAGAAACCACAATCATCCAGAGTAGTAGCAGGGGTGGAGACATGGAATGGGTTGGTCCCACATCCATGAGTGGCGGATAAAAATTCAGGAGGAATATCTCGGGACTGAGAAGTCCCAGCTCTACACCAGACCCCCCAGCCAAGGGTTCCAGTGCCAGGAAGATAAGTCCTCATAAGTTCTGGCTGCAAAAACCACCTGGGATTGTGTCAGTGGAAGAAACTTCTGGAATCCCAAGCAGTTACCCTTCAAAGAACCCACAAATGAAATTACTGAGACTAATTTCCTCTGAGCCGCAGCAACAGGGTAGTAGCTTGAAAAGCACCAGGGGCATACAGGGAGGAACTGAAGTGTCTGGCATCAAGGCGGGACGTGGGGGAATGCTTTCTCCCAGACAAAAAGGCAGACAGAAGCCATTGTCCCTCTTTAGAGCCCTTCCCCACAAAAAGCCACTGAGCCAGCAAGAAGGTGCCATATCTGAGACTCCCAAATATGTCCAGCTATCAACCTGGCTAACACCGTTCACCCTGCCCTGAAGATCCCGAGATGCTCCATCCCACTCAATTTATGGATCCACCCACACTGTTAACCGTGACTTTTCCATATGAATGTCTGGTCTTGACTCATGTTTCACAACTTCCTAAGTCCTATCAAACAAGCAACAGCCAGCCTCAGTGAGTCACCAGTCCCCATGCCTCTTGCTAAGTGGTCCAGCACTAGCAGCACCAGCCTAGATTAATGGCTTGGCTCTGCCTGGGGATATTCTATACCAGCACAAGGAGCAGCCATCTCATATTTCTTTATGGCTCATGCAGGGTGGCCTCAGGCAGAACACAGGTTGGTGGAGACATTGGCCTGTACCCTCTGGGAAACCTCAGAGCCTGAGCACCCAGTGGACTGCTACAGGCCACATTGGAGCACCACCATCCTGCACCTGCATAGCAGATCCTCCATAGGGAGTGGAGGTTGGTGGTCAGTGGTACCAGCCAGTTTTTGAAGCTGACTTGCCTGGGTAAATTCCTTCCGTTGATCTGCCAACACAATCAAGGCTCAACTACAGGAGGAGGGGATACTCAACACAAACGTAGGGCACACCTCAAGTACCCAGCTTGGGTGTTAGGGGAGGCTGTGCCATTGGACCCTATAGCATACTACTAAGTTAGGCTGGGGAGCACACTACTAAGACAGGGAGTTAGAGTAGCTCTACCTCATACGTAGAAACAAACACAGGAAGGCTGCCAAAATGAGGAGATAAATATGGCCCAAATGGAAGAAAAGATCAAAACTCCAGGGGGGTGAAAATACTAAACAAAAGGGAGATAAACAATCTATCAGATGCAGAGTTCAAAACACTGGTTATAAGGATGCTAAAGGAACTTAGGACCTCAACAACATTAAAAAGATCCGTCATAAACCAAGGATACACTGATTGAAATAAAGAACAATTTACAGGGGAACAACACTACAGTGAATAAATCTGAGAATCAAACCAATGATTTGGAACATAAGGAAACAAAAAACAACTGATCAGAACAAGTAGAAAAAAGAAAAAAAATGAGGATAGTGTAAGCAGCCTCTGGGACAACTTTAAGCATTCCAACATTTGCATCATAGAGATGCCAGAAAAAGAGAAAGAGCCAGAAATTGGGAATCTATCGTATAAAATTATGAAAGAAAACTTCCCTGGCTTGGTGAAGGAAATAGACATGCAAGTCCAGGAAGCACAGAGAGTCCCAAACAAGATGGATGCAATTAAGCCCACTTCAAGACATATCATAAGTAAAAAGTCAAAGGTTAAAGATAGAGAATCTTAAAAGCAGCGAGAGAAAAGCAGTTAGCAGTTAGTTATCTGCAGAGGAGTTCCCACAGACTCAGCTGATTTCTCAAAAGAAACTTTGCAGGCAAAAAGGGACTGGCCAGACATATTCAAAGTGTTGAAAAGCAAGGACCTACAACCTAGATTACTCTATCCAGCAAAGCTATCATTTAGAATCTAAGAGCATCTCAGAAAAGAAAAAAACAAGAAAAGAGTTCATCCTCACCAAGCCATTACTGTATGAAATGTTAAAGGGACTTAAATTTAAGAAAAAGAAGATCAAAACAATGAACAATAAAATGGCAATAACTACATATCTATCAATAATTGAATCTGAAGAAAAAAAAAACTAAGCAAACAAGAAGAACAGAGACAGAATTATGGATACAGAGAGCGTTTTAATGGTTGCCAGATGGGAGGGAGGAGGTAGCATTGGTTGAAAAAGGTGAAGGGATTAAGAAGTACAAATAGGTAGTTACAGAATAGACATGGGGATGTAAAGCACAGTATAGTTCATGCAGTAGTGAGCTGTATGCTCTGTGGACATGAACAATGGTGCAGGGATTGCCTGAGGGAGTGGGTGGTGCTGGGTGGAAGGTGGCAAAGGGGGAACTATTGTGACCATTGTAAAGGCAGTATCAATAAAATATAATTATAAAAAAAAGACAAATATCAAATGTTGGTAAGGATGTGGAGAAAAGGAAACCTTTGTCCCCTTTTGGTACAAATGTAAATTGGTGTGGCCACAATGGAAAATGGTATGGTGGTTCTTCAAAAAATTAAAAATAAAACTATTATGTGACCCAGCAATTCGATTTCTGGGGTTTTTTTTTTTGGAAGGAAATGAAAAAAGTAACTCAAAAACATATCTGCACTCCCATGTTTATTGCTGTATTATTTACAATAGCCAAGGCATGCAAACAACCTAAGCATTCATCAGTGGATGACTGGATAAAGAAAATGTGCTCCCCCACACACTAATACTTAGCCTTAAAAAGAAGGAAGTCTAGTCATAATACCAAACTCCTAGCTACAGAGAATTGATGGTGGTTGCCAGAGGTGAGTGGTGGCAGTGGGGTGTAGTGGACTTGGGGGTGGTCAGAATGGGTGAAGGTGGTAGCCCCAGCTGATGTGGCTTTGTTGGGCATCATCCCACAGACCAAAATGTCGCCGATTCGATTCCTGGTTGGGGCACATACCTGGGTTGCAGGTTCAGTCCCCTGGTCAGGGCACGTACAAGGGCAGTCAATTGGTGTGTCACTCTTACATCGATGTTTCCTTCCCTCTCTCTCCCTCACTTCCTTTTTTAAAAATCAAAAAATAAAATTAAATGGGTAAAGGTGGTCAAAAGATACAAACTTTTAGTTATAAAATAAGCCCTGAGATGTAATGTATAGGATGGTGACTGTAGTGAATAATACCATATCATATATTTGAAACTTGGTAGGTAGATTTTAAAGGTTCACAGTATAAGAAAAAAAATGGTAATTATGTATGATGACAGATGTTAACTAGACTTATTGTGGTAATCATTTTGCAGTATATACATGTACTGACTTACGTGTACACTCGAAACTAATAAAATGTTAAATGTCAATTATATCCCAATTTTTTAAAAGAATTTACAGGGAAATTGTCATAATTTGGGGAAATGTTTGTTATATATTCGAGTGGAAAAGTCCCGCAGAACTTTGCATCACAGTTATTTAAAAATGTATGCAGCAGACAATGTGTATGTGGTGAGCATGCTAGTAGGTCTTTATAATATGTCATATTCGACATGAATACAATGGTTCTGCATGCCTTCTTATAACCTTTCTTTTCCGAGTCGACTCTTGGAGCATGAAGACCACATATGGGATATGAGTTGATTAATTTTATACTCAACCACATATCATTATATAAGGACACATTTATGTTAAAATGCCACTTGGAAATGAGAAGTGGTAAAAACGACGCTATTCTAGCAGTGAGCTAGGTGAATATATTGGCTTTTCTTGGTCAGCCAAGAGAGACTGTAAGATGAAAATATACCTTTCTATTGGATAGACTCTCTAAACAGCTATCTAGAATTCAAACACTAGATCAAGAATTTTTTAGATTTTTGAAATTCTAAAAAACTTGCTTCAATAGTAAGGTTTTAAGGATCAATATAAGTCAGTCTTCAACTTAGAGGAAGATGATGGGTCTCCTGGACCCGTAGAGCACTGTACACTCACATCAGGAGCAGTGGGTTGCTTTGGCTATGATTCTTAAATTGGGGATCATGAAAAGTATGCCCCTCTTCTTAGGTGAATTTATTCTGCCCCCTGCCCCATCAATGGAGAGTTACTCATCCATACTTATCCCGTTTTCTTTCAAATAAGGAAACCACAGCCAGAAACATTGAGGGGCTTTTCTGCAGTTGGCAGAGCTGGAATTTAAATCTGAATTTTCAAAGTATGGTCTGTTTTTCAGTCCTATTCTAATTATTTGAAAAGTGGTGTGAAAGGAAATTTATACGGATTTGTGGCCAATAGTCCATGTTCAGAACATACCCAGTTTCTACAAATGAGCCAGCAGAGCAAGTTTCTGTGGACTCAGCGCCCCCGTCATCCCCAGCGTCTTGACACTAGTCAGTCATCTTGGCACAGGCTGCTGACGTGAATGAAAGGAGCCACAGTGTCTGGTCTGCTTATCCCAAGTGTAATGTTATGAGCTGGCTACAGAAACAGATTTGTAAATTGAAGTTGATTGATAGCTGAAGGAATTTACTTTATACTGAAAGAAATTATTCTGATTTCTAAGGAAGACTTTTGAGTTAAACATAATATATTAGCAGGTTGGCTCAGCTTTCATTGAGTTGAAAAAACATGGCCAAAGTAATAATATTAACATTTGATCACTTTAGCTTACTTCAAAGAGACTAGAAATTTAGAATCTAAATAATGCGTTATTTCCTGACTTTATGGATAATTTTTATATGAGATTTAAAGATCTAGTTAGGAAAAATGACACAGTCCCAGTCTGTGATATGCCTCCTAAATAGCAATAATATACTTGCTTTTGATTATCTAGATCTATCCATGAAGAAGATATATGAGATTGCGCTATTAAAATATAATTTCTTTCTTTTAGAACAGGGATTGCCAGTTCGGAATTTGCAACACATCAGGTCCTCCACATTCATCTGTAGCCATGGTAAAATCAGACAAAACAGCTTGATTGTTGAAGCTCATTTTAAAGCAAACGATGTTGAGAGTAATGTTTTTAGAGTAATGGTTTCCAGGTTTTAGTATGCCATAAAAATCAGCTAAAGTGTATTAAACATGTAAATTTCTGCCTTTTCCCCCCAAATTCTGAGTCTGATTATTGGGAACTATGGTGTGGTGGTCAGCAGTAATCTGTATTTAACAAGCACCCCACAGCATTTGGACATAGGGTCCAGGAACCACACTTTGAGAAACACTGTTCTAGAAAATAAAGGATGTGAAAGGGCTACAAAAAATTAAGAAAGAAATGAAGCCTTTAAAGGAAAAGAAAAGTCTTAATTGTAGAGAAGTTGGGTGACTTTGGGCCATTGATTTCAAATTGATCTTAGTCCAAAACTGACTTTTTTATATCAATAAACAGGGAAAAAGTCTGAATTTGTATTTTAAGGGTTTTTTTCTTTAAAAAAAAAACAGTGCTCAGTACTAATTTTCTGCCAGTAAAAGGAACAGGTAGCTAAGAAATACTAATTTAAAAAACTGAGAAACAGTTTGATGACTTATTCTTTTCTTGTGAATTCAGTGTTATAGTTTTATAGTGCATCAATAAAATATGTATATATTTCTCATACTAAAGTTGCTTCTAACCATATGATAGAATTGAATTTTATTCATTTTGACATACAAAAAAGAGCACGCTGTCCCACAGAAAGCACCATGACTTCTGGCCGCTCCCCAACACAAACCAGTTTGAGAACAGACAAACTGTTCTTCACTGAACCCTGAGGTCATGGAATTCTTTATTGTTGCATGACCTTTGCCTTGTCCATCCATCCAGTGTGCGTGCGTGTGTGCACTTGATGTGTTGACCCACTGGTGGCAAAGATGACCATGGTTCTTGCCTGCACTGGATTTCGGCGAAGTGAGAGGTTATGGAAGACAGGCAGTTGAATACCGAGTAGTAAGTGCTGCGATGGGCGAGGTTTTGTGTGCGGTTAACCTTCGTTTGGGAAGTTGAGCAGTTTCTAGGAGGAGGTGGCATCTAAGATGAAATATTGAGGCTTAGGAGAAACACATGTTTTTGGTTTCTGTTTCACTTGTTATCATATATGATTGCTTTTTTGTGTTCTCTTTGAATAAGATAATCTCTGAATATTTTTGGTAAGCATTTTTGTGTTTTTTCATCTAGTCTCATTGATATATTTGCAGCTTTATGTTTTGAATATTTTTCAAAGCTGCTTTATAATGGTCTGTGAGTTGAGAACTTGCGAACTCACTATTTAGGTCTTTGCATTAGCCATGGATTGACCAGTCTCGGCTTATGTAGCCTGTTCTCAGTAGGTATTTATAGAATGAGTGCTTAACCAGAAGTTGCTGGCGTTCTGCATGATGAAGCGGAGCACTCCATTGCCTGCCAGATGACTGCTTTTAATAATTGTTAAATGATTCTTTCTACCTTAGTTAAGTAAACATTTTTTTAAGACAGCCTCTAAAGTTTTAACACATTAAGCATCACAAGCCTTTTTTGAACCATATACCTGATAGTTATATAATTACTTAATCAAGTTGCTTAAAGATAAATAGCTCTTTTCCTGCATTAACGTGACCTTAGATGTGTTTTTTCCTTTCTTTTCTACTAATCTAGTGTGATGGCTTTCAAGCTTTTAGAAGATTTTATTTATCTTTAGAGAGAGGGGATGGAAGGGAGAAAGAGAGGAAGAGAAACAACCTAGTGTGAGAGAAACATTGATTGGTTGCCTCTTTTTTATATATATACATATATGTGTATATATATATATTTTTAATTGATAATGCTAGTGCAGTTGTCCCTATTTCTCCCCTCTGCCCCCTCCACCCAGCACCCGCCACTCCCTCAGGCAATCTCCACACCATTGTCCATGTCTGTGAGTCATTCATAGAAGCTCTTTGGCTACTCCATTTCCTATGCTGTGCTTTACATTCCCACGGCTTGCGTACCTACCTATTTCTACTTCTTAATCCCCTCACCTCTTCACCTACTCCCCCACACCTCCTCCCATCTGGCAACCATCAAAACACTCTTTGTATCCATGATTCTGTATCTGTTCTTATTGTCTACTTAGTTTGTTTTTTAGATTCAAATGTTGGCAGATAGGAATTCATTGCCATTTTATTGTTCATAATTTTGATCTTCTTTATATTGCTTTTCTAATATTGCCCCTTGTGTTATATAACTTTTAAAGCCAGTTATCCACTGATAGCAATTTGTACTTCTAGATTTTTTTTTTCAGGCACAAACATTTTAAATCATACTTACACAGTGTTTTACAACTTGGAACGTTTTGTTTCTTTCTTAATTTGTTTGGCACCTGATATGCTACTGTGGACACTGTGTCTTGAGGTGCAGTGTAGCATGGTTAGTAAGAGCATGGATACCAAGCCACACTGGACTCAAATGCCATCATCTTTGCCACTTACCACACTTTGGACAAGTTACTTAAGTTTCCTCTGCCTCTGTTTTCTTACCTCTTACTATGGGAATAATAATTGTAACTACCTCATACAGTGTTGAGATTAAATAATACCTGGACATATGTGTGCATATGAATGTTAGCCGTTATCACTAGTATTAACTTCATTGTTTATCACCACTAATTTCATGTTTTGAAAGTGTAACATTGTATTTAATCAGTCCCTTATTTGATGCATATTTAGGTTGTTTCTAATCCTTCACTATTACAAACAGTAATAGCCTAGGGTTGAGTGTGTGTTTGCACATTTGTGTAATTGTTTCACAAAATAAATACATATATTACAGATTTTCTGAATCTAAAATATAAACTTGCATCAAGGTACACTTGCACCAACTGTATTGGTAATCGTTTCCTCACACTCTTGCTGATGCTGGATATTATCAGGCTTAAGTATCTTTCTTTTCTTCTAGGGTTTTATGGTTGATGGAGTAGTTCCTTCCCCTGTCCCTACAACATACTCACATTTTTATTATATCTGCAGTATATTAAGGTAGTGATCTATTTTTTTCAAGTGAGTTTATTTCCATTACCTCCCATCTCTTCCCCACTGATATGAAATGCTGCTTTTGTTATGTACCAAATTCTCATATATACCTTGATCTCTTTGTAGACTTTTAATCTCTTATATTGGCCTGTCTATTCCTATTAAAAGTGTCATCTGCTTTTAATCATTGTAGCTTATACCTTTTGATACATTAATAAGCCCACTACATACACACTCAAGTGTACACACGTTGTTCATCTTTATTAGGAACAATTATTTTTTCATACGAACTACAGAACAGTTTTATTGGGTTTTAAAAATAATACCCATTGAGGTATATCCAAATTTAAAAGTATGATTATTTTGGAATGTATTTGTATTTTTACAATGATGAGGCTTAGACCTTAAAATGTCTGTTTATTTTTTAATTTATTTTACTGATTATGCTATTACAGTTGTCCAATTTTCCCCCTTGTTATTCCTTTCTGCCCTGCACCCCCCCATCTGCATTCTCCCCGCTTAGTTCATGCCCATAAGTCATGCATATAAGTTCTTTGGTTTCTCTATTTCCTATACTACTCTTAACCTTACCCTATTTTGTACCTACCATTTATGCTTTTTATTCCCTATACCTTTTCCCCTATTCTCCCCCTTCCCCGCTGATAACCCTCCATGTGATCTCCATTTCTATGATTCTGTTCCTGTTCTAGTTGTTTGCTTTAGTTTTTCGGGGATTTTTTTAGGTTCCGTTGTTGGTAGTTGTAAGTTTGTTGTCATTTTATCATTCATATTTTTTATCATCTTCTTTTTCTTAGATAAGTCTCTTTAACATTCCATATAATAAGGGCTTAGTGATGATGAACTTCTTTAACTTGACCTTGTCTGGAAAGCACTTTATCTGCCCTTCCATTCTAAATGATAGCTTTGCTGGATAGTGTAATCTTGGATGTAGGTCCTTGCCTTTCATGACTTTGAATATTTCTTTCCAGCCCCTTCTTGCCTATGAGGTATCTTTTAAGAAATCAGCTGAAAGTCTTATGGGAACTCCTTTGTAGGTAACTGTCTTCTTTTCTCTTGCTGCTTTTAAGATTCTCTCCTTATCGTTCATCTTGGGTAATGTAATTATGATGTGCCTTGGTGTGTTCTTCCTTGGGTCCAACTTCTTTGGGACTCTCTGAGCTTCCTGGACTTTTGGAAGTCTATTTCCTTTGCCAGATTGGGGAAGTTCTCCTTCATTATGTTTTCAAATTAAGTTTTCAATTTCTTGCTCTTCTTCTGGCACCCCTATGATTTGGATGTTGGAACATTTAAAGTTGTCCTGGAGGTTCCTAAGCCTCTCCTCATATTTTTGAATTCTTGTTTCTTCATTGTGTTCCCGGTCGAATGTTTATTTCTTCCTTCTGTTCCAAATCATTAGTTTGAGTCCCGGTTTCCTTCCTTTTACTGTTGGTTCCCTGTACATTTTCCTTTATTTCACTTTGCATAGTCTTCACTTTTTCCTCCATTTGGTGACGATAGTCAGCCATTTCTGTGAGCACCTGTTACCAACATTTTGAACTGTGCATCTGATAGGTTGGCTACCTCTTAATCGTCTAGTTCAGTTTTTGGAGCTTTGATCTGTTCTTTCATTAGGGTCATAATTTTTTTGTCTCAGCACAGCTGTCACATTGTAAGGGGTGGGGCCTTAGGTATTCACCAGGGCAGGCCAACCCACTTTTCTTGGTTATGGTGCTGTTTGTGGGGGAAGGGTTCAAGAGGGAACAATGCTGCTTGCTCTGCTCTCAGCTGGCTTTTAGTCACTTCCCTGCTACCCACAAGCAAATTGGGCCCTTCTGGTACTGATTCCTGGGTGGGTGAGCCTCTCCAATGAATTCTCCTGTGAGGCTAGGAGTTTCTTATGCTGTGGCAACCCCCACACGTTTTTATAGCCAGAGGTTTTAAAGCTTTATTTCCCCGGGCCAGAACCCTGGGTTCCGTGGTCTGTCTTACTCCCCAGTTGTTCTTCCTGATTGTCCACACCCATATGTGGGACCTCCCAGTCCACAAGCTGCCCCCTTGCCCATTGGAGTTCATAAGCCACTGCTTCGCCAGCCCAGTCCTCCAGCCACTGCCTTGCTGGGCATCCTCTCCTTCCCTCCTGCCAGTTTCAGTGAATGTTTCTTCTTTAACTCCTTGGTTGTCGACTTCCATACAGTTCAACTTTCTGTCAGTTATAGTTATTTTTTGTTTTTAAATTTGTTCTTGTCCTTCTTTTGGTTGTACGAGGAGGCAAAGTGTACCTACCTATGCTTCCATCCTGGCTGGAAGTCCTAAAATGTCTATTTGTTCAGGGTTTTCATTTTTTAATATCTTACGCATTTGTTATAAAGTATATTCCTTTGTATTCTGTACTTTTTTTTGCCATTTTGAATGTGCTCTTTTTTTCCATTACCAGGTTTAATAATGTGTAAGTTACTAATACGTGTGTGTGCACTTGCACACACTCAGCCTTTTGTACTCTTTAATACTTCTGAAGTTCTCTTAAATTTTTTAACCTTATAGTCATATTATATACAAATAATAAATTTCATGTTTCTAATGGTTATGCCACTTGCTTCTTTTTTCTTAATTTATCATAGTGACCGGACTCTAGAATGATGTTCGATGATCAGGATGATAGTGGGCATCTTTGTTGATTCTTTCTATGTATATATAATTCAATAAAAAATGTTAAAGACTTTTTTGTGGTTATCCCATTATTAGCTCTAATCAGCCTTACCTCAAGACCTGTTTTATATTAAGATAGAGAGTACTTGGGAAAGTGTAAGATCGTTTCCTACTTGGGAAACAGTAAGAGCATAGTCTTTAGCTAAGAATAGAAAGTATAATAACTACTTTAATCCCTGGCAATTTAGATGTAAGGTGAAAGATCTGTCCTCTCCCTCGAATCCAGTGCCACATTAACAGTTATGAAGTTTGATTGCAAAATGATATGATATGTGTCACTTTTATGCACCCTGGAAATGAGTAATCGGCTGGGCTTCACCTTCCGAGATACTCAGTTTTGTCAACTGCAAATAGGTGTAGCCACCTGTATCCTGGAAAGCTAGATCTCAGAGTGTTCCTGATGTGGGTGAGACCTCTGCCAGTGTTCCCTCAGCCTCTTTGCCCCTCTGAGCAAGCCAGTGTCAGTGTTTCCTTGGTCCCCAGAAATGCTGATTTTATCTATTCGAGTAGGGCTAAAGGTCAAGTATAACATTGTTCAAGTGTATCTGACTTCAAGTTAACTCTGTTTTCTTAACAGTTTAACTCTATCTGGGCAATAGAAAACCAGAAATTTTAAGTAATCTCAAATGTAATCAAGAATTAAATGTGTTGGCTTTACACTATGGAGAATTACTTTATTGCTGTGAAAGAAAAGAAGATCTTATATATTTTCTTAATACTAGGGAAAAGTTTGCCTTTTGTCTGCCCCTACCAGTTCCTGTATTTATTGGTTGTATGACATTTTTTAATTTTTTGAGTTTGCATTTAAATTTTAGCTGAAGTAATCAGGTTAAGTTTTTCAGTAGTCATAATCTAGTTAGATTTATGTCTCTTTTTTCCTAACTTAGTAATATTAATATTTTCTCCAGTTTTTTATTATGAAAAATATCAAATGTAAGAGAGCTATCTTGCTGAATGTTATACATTCTGGAGTGTTTGATTGTTTCTTCATGATTCACATAAGAATTTTTAATTATTGTAGTCTTCATGATTTAGGTCTGTTTCCCAAGAATAATTTGTACACTTAGTTGTGCCATGTAATGTTAGTATTGACCTGATTCCATTTCATTCTGCTACTGAATGCGATCTTAGTAGAGAAATCCTATAAATAATAGCTTTGAGAACAGGACCCTAATTTGAGAATATCAGTGTTCTCTCTCCATTCCTAACAAAGATTTTCTCTGTGGCCTTAAGTGAGTTACACAACTCTTCTGCTTATGTTATAAAACAAGCAGAATTAGCTACCTTATTCTGATTGATGGTTATGAAACCCATAAAAGATGTAAAGCATAGCTAAATGGTATTATAGAAATGATTGTGATACTTTTTTGGTTCTTCCAAGCAAGCTTCCATGTAGCATAAGAGTTAAATCCTCAGCAGACATTTCTTGTCTCATACTTACATTTACATCTGAAAGGAAGGAAACCTTAATGCCTTCTGTGTGGTAAGCACTGTGTTGGATTCTTCAAACTGTCTTTCTCATTTAGTTTTGAAGCCTCCATTCTAACTTGTGAAAGAGGTAAGTTCCTATTTCCATTTTATAGACAAGGAAACTAAGGATCAGAGGTGGTTAGTAATTTGTTCTATATTACAAACATAGTAAGCCAAAGCCAGACTACAAACCCAGATATTTGTAAATTTTCTAAGCCGAGCTTTTTCATGAGAACTCTTCTGAATACTTCTGAATGTCACATATATTGAGGAAAATCTCTCCAACAAAAGTTGGTAGCTACTAATGAAGAATTTACACCAACTTCTGGCCAAAATCATTTAATATGTAGACAATGTTTTTAACTTCATTAATTTTCCAGTTATATTACATCTTCTGTCACTGATTCTGATTTAGAATGTTGGCGAAGGATGAACTGATGACCATACTTCAGAAATGTTTCAACGTTTTAAAGTCCTCTTCTGAAAAGCAGCTTGGCAGCTCAGCAAAGAGGATAGAGGAGCTTCTGGCCCAGTTTCAGAGCCTTGATGGTAAGAGATAATATCTTGCCAATTTTACTAGCTGTGACAGTCATGTAACTGACATGACATGGACAACCTGCGTTCTAATGTATTGAGAGAGGAAGGGATAAAGTAGTTCGTGATCAGTCAGTGTACCAAGCCTCAGAATATCACACTTTGGCAGTCACAAACAAGCCAAACGGTTCTTTTCCAGCTTTGGTTAAACAATAAAAAGCATCATATGGGCATTAAACAAACAAACAAACACATTCTTTCTCCAGATGACAGTTTGGAGGACTTACCCTTAAAAAGCGGGGTTGGAAAAAAAACCTAAAAAGGGGGTGAGGGGAACCAAAAAATATATCAAGATTGATGAGAGTAGCAGGGGCATCATAATTAAGGACTCCTTTTAGATTTTTTTCTTAAGCATTTCATCAAATTCTTTATAGATTTCAAAAACACGGCACAAGTCATTTGTAAGCCTGAAAACCATAGCCCTGAACTCCTTTCACAGCCCTGAGGCTCATTGGTATGCTGATTACTAAAATACGCATGAGTCTTGCTTTAATCGATTTACAAGAGGCTGAATCTTCAGTGTAAATGAATCAAGGCAGCCTGGCATTTTTCTATGTTGAAGGGTTGCCAGTTCCCTTTATTTTCATGACCTCCACGTTTTTTAGCACCAAAATATGGTATTCCTTTGGTAAAACAAGCAAACAAAATAAGTGTGCACTTTTTACTTTCCCGTTTAGGAAAAAGTTTAGTGGAGTTTGGGGGAAAGAGGCAGCTTGGTATACAATGCACACCTGTCTCTGTGCTTATTGGACAGGACATAGTGAAAATATTTTACTTGGAATACCTGTATCAATCTTTCTTATGTTTGGCAGGAGTTCTTTTGCCTTGAAAAGCCTTTGGATTTAGGACACCACTTTTTGCTGAAGTCCCTCCCTTCTCTTCCTAGCTGTGGTATTAGGTACCTGACAGGTACTGAGTTAATGGGAGGTGAAAGAGAAAGTTTGAAGTGGCAGGAACAGCAGAATGAGGAAGTACTCCAAGGACTAAGGGGATTGGTCCTCTCCAAGTTGTGTGCAGGCATTTCTCTTTCGTTCTACAGCGTGAGCCTAACCATTTTTAAAAGGCTGTGAATTGGTCATCATAGAGATCATTGTGCAGCTACATACATAAGCTAAAGCCCAGGAAGAGAAAATAACTTGCTCAAGATCCCACAGCCAGCTAGCACTCAGGCTGAGCCCGCCCTCCTCTCTCAATCACCAGCTCATTGCTTTTTTTTCCTCCCATATTCACAATTTAAATCCCCCCTAATTGTGGTCACTGGGACATTGAGGGTCCAAGTTTAAGGACATGAATAGGGTAAAAGACTCAGGAGAATTTAAGATAAATTAGGTAGATTTCAATCTTATGTAAAATTAGGCTCAGATTTTTGTAAATGAGACTGCGGATATTATAATTTAATTAGAGTTCATGTAACATAAGCTAGTGAACAAATTCTGTATGTCCTAATACTAAATGAAGGAATGTAACTTAATGGGAAGGCTGGAGATTAAGATGACTGATAGCGCAAAGAATAAAGGATTTTATAAGTAGAAGCAAAACCAGTGTTTTGAAGAAATAATTGTATTTCTCCATTTCCAAAAGTGAATTGTTAATAATAAAGTAAAATTAAAACCCCCTACATTGGACAAGTAGAAATATTTGACTATATGCTATCTCTGGTTCCTTAACACTTATTACATATTACTAGAGTTTGGTTTTAAAATTACATTTGAAGGGTTAAGTAGGTCAGATTTATTATTAAGGCTCTGCTACATGTTAATGAAATGGGATGAAGAATTTATTAGACATTTAACCTTAAATTACATCTTTCTTGAACCAAGAATTATCGAGTTAAAAAAGAAATCTGTTATGTGAGAAAACAGAGACTCTCCAGCGGCATCCTGTGAGAGTGAAGTTTCCAGAACCTGCCCTGCATGAGCAAGTTCTTAGAGAACCTCGTTCTCTGCAGAAGCACACCTTTTACCAGATATGGTTTACTGTTGCCTTTGCTAAAGCACAAAGATGCACTTGTTTTAGATTTCAAAACTTTTATGTTCCTTCTTTTATATCATTTTTTCAAAAAAAAAGTTCATTGGGACATCAAGGCCAATCTTGCCAGGGTGTAGGTTTATGTTTATTAACTTGGCATAATCAAAGGAACACAATTTGAATTTGTTTATTTTTTTAGAAGCTGTGTATAACAGCACGAAAATTTAGTCCTTTTTGCTGTTGGTTTTGGGGAGGAGGGTGTTTGTATTCTGTTTTCACTGGGGCCACATTTTAAAAATCCAGTAGCTGGTTTTTTCAAGACCCTTCTGCAGCATAATTTATCTAGTATTTATTGACCTTCAGCTTCAAGAACAAATCGTTTATCTGATGGGCCCTTGATCCCCTGCCACATTAAAAAAAAAAAGGTGAAACTTTATTTCTCTTGGAGTAGAAATGTTGGTGTTAGGGTGGTGGCTGACGTGCTGTAAAAGAATTCACAAAGAGAAGAAAGTACAGAGAGTAAAGGTTTTTATATTTACTTTTTCAAGGGAGGGAAGGGGCTAGGTGTGGAGATAGGCATGCACGCACCGACACCGGCACTGAGGGGTGGGGTGGCTGTAGAGCAGGATGTTTCAGTTAAGCTGCAGCTTGTTTCGCTGTTATCTTTGGGTGCAGGGTCAGGTCCTGTGGTGGTTGTGGTCTGGTACCTGTTTTGTGGGTTCCAGAGCCTCTGCACCTTCGGGGTGCTTCCAGTAATTTTCTAGTCCTGAGGATAAAGGCTCATAAACTGTTAGGGTCAGCTGTGCTTTATGGGGTCCAGCCAGCTCTGAGAAAGAGGGCCTGAGAAAGTGCCTTTTGTCCTCTTAGTTGGTTTTCTTGACGTGATTGAATTAAACCTAGTTGCTGTGTTTTGGTTTTGTATTTAAAGCAGAAGCCAAAGAGGAAGAAGATTCTTCTGGGTCACAGTCTAAGGGGCTTCAGAAGACTGACCTCTATCATCTTCAGAAGGTTAGGTCACACTTACTTTTCCTTCCAGCTGCATTCTGTAACACTCCCTTTTTTTGGTGTATACTCTAGATTAACTCTGCCTGGATGTTTTTATTTTCCTTTTAAAACCACAACCAGGAACAAAGCAGACTTTGTAACTCACTTATAAATTAAACATCCTGTTTATCCCACTGCCATCCTCATCTCCATGGACACAGTCCTCAGTTTGCTAGCAAAGGTAGGTGGAGACTGTTCCTGCAGCCTCAGAGAAAGAAAACTAACAACAGTAAGGGAAAACGGGAGCCCAGTTGCACAAAAGAATCAGATTATTTTTCTGATGTATTTATTTGTTTTTATGTTGAGCCTACCTCATTAGTTTTAGATACTTTCCGTGATTTTTTTAATGCATATTCAGCGTAGAGGAGAAATTGAGCCACAGTGTACCCAATATAATCTTCTTCAGACTGTCCTAACTCTAGAATCTTGGCTGTCGAAGTATAGAACCTTCTTTGCATAGTACGGTACCAAGTATGATAAATGTAGAGTAAAATTTCAATCTAAGAAAAACAGAACACATGGACCCTATTCTGTTAGCATGGCAAAAGGGCAAGGTTTTTCTTCCTTTTTCCCCTTCTGGCAAGTCCTTTACTGATGGTGAACACTCTGCCATATAACTTAGTAATGAAGTGAACTAAGTGCCCTTTTTCCTCTTTCCCTGAAAACTCACTTGATATTTGATACAAAACACCTAGGAAAAGATTCTTCCCAGACCTAAAAATAAGAAACAACTCATTTTTTGATCTTTCTCATTTGGTTCTTTCTTGCACATTCTGTCTTGTGGAAAGGGCATCACCTGTCTCTGTCTGACCACAGAATTCCCCTCTGAGCGATTTTCTTTCTCAGAATCATCAGAAAAGATATGTTCTTTCCATTCACAGTCCTTATTGGAAATGAAGGAGTTAAGAAGAACAGGTAAGAAGCAGACCAAGTTTGAACTACTGAGAGAAAAAGTTGTGAACTTCATTGATGGTCTGGTGAGGTGAGTCTGTTGCTCTTAAGAGCTAAAAGTCAGGCTATTTTCCCAAATAACACTGGTGTGATAGCTGTCCATAGCCATTCCAGGACACTTTTCCCTGGGTTAGGCTTTATGCTCTTCACGTTCCTCCTTCTATCTAATAATTGTAATTTTGATTGTCTTTCCATTCTTTTTTTTTTTTTTTTTTAAAGATTTTATTTATTTATTTTCAGAGAGAGGAGAAGGGAGGGAGAAAGAGCAATGTATGGTTGCCTCTCACATGGCCCTCACTGGGGACCTGGCCCGCAACCCAGGCATGTGCCCCGACTGGGAATCGAACTGGGACCCTCTGGTTCACAGCCCGCGCTCAATCCACTGAGCTACACCAGCCGGGCTGTCTTTCCATTCTTATGAAGATGTGTAATCAAAATGATTTAGTGCATTCTTTTACTACCAGTTAAAGAATACAGGTGTAAATGTGATCTAGCTCAGTAGGTTCTGGCAGAGAGGGGTGTGATGGAAACAGTGTTTTTCCCCTGATAACAAACTGTTTGCATGGCACTTCCTCCATTATCTTTGCTAGGAGTATGCTGGACCTGGGCGAAGCCCAGAAGATAGCCGTAATGTCCTGTTTTATCCTGAGTAAAGAACACAATGCTAAAGGGTAGCAGGGCAACTCATTATCAGCACTAAATTCATGTTGAGAAATGTACTCATAATAAATTTAGAAGTACGCCAGTCCTGCCTGTATTTTAAGGCGATTCTTTTTTGGAAATTCAGGTCATTGCTATAGGAAAACATGAGACGTGTAGAAAATAAAATGATTTAATAGTTAAAAAGCAGGAAAAAATCGTTATTTATTATTGCTTTTTTTTTGTTTTTAATGGCAATTC
This sequence comes from Micronycteris hirsuta, assembly GCA_004026765.1. NCBI lineage: Eukaryota > Metazoa > Chordata > Mammalia > Chiroptera > Phyllostomidae > Micronycteris > Micronycteris hirsuta. The sequence goes on along the minus strand of PVJI01011552.1, from coordinate 241 downwards.
AAATTCAACAGCAGGCTAGGCACTGAATAGAATCGTGTACTTAAAAAAAAAATAGCTCAGTTACAAGACAGAGAGTGGTTTTCTGATAAATTACTTGACCTTCTTGGAAGTGAAAAGTTCAGTTTTCCAGGACAGTGTGGGGGCAGAGTCACTGGGGAGAAGTTACTAATGTTATGAAAGCGATCCAGATGATCAGGTGTGGCAGAGGAAGGAGAGGTGTGTCATGCAGAAGTGACGCAAT
>PVJI01011551.1:0-55534 GCA_004026765.1 Micronycteris hirsuta | reverse complement strand
GGGGATGGGGCGGGGCCCGGGGGGTGGGGGCTACTGCTGGGGCTGGGGGCGGCTGATTCCGTGGAGCCGGGGCCGGGCAATCGGGGCGGGAGGTGGCGAAATTCAGCGGGCGGGGGCTGGGGCCGGGCGTGCGGTAGACTGGGCGGCGAGATCCAGGGATCGGGGACTCAGATCCTCTCACTGGTCGTCGGACCGCTCGGGCCAAGACCGTGGGCGTCCGTCCTGGGCTGGGCTGCTCCACGCGGACCCGGGTGCAGACCACTGAAGGGACACGTCCCGGCTTTGGGACCGGTGCGATTGAGCAACACGGGCGACAGCTCCGCTTCCCGCCCGCAGGGCCTGCCAAGGGGAGGGCGGCGTCGCCTGGAATCCCCGGGTGTTTAGCAGCCTGGATGTCCTGGAGGGAGGGAGGAGCAGAGATGGGGAGGCCGAGCTTGGAGCCCCAGGGCCCACTTTCCGTGGCTCCACGACGAGCTGCTAATTGGGGTGTGGGCGGGTGCGGCCTATCCATGGGATTTGGCACCAGGAGAGGTGAGTCATAGGTGCACCTGCAAGGTTCAGTTAACCTGCACCGCACCTGGCGTGCATCCCACACCATGGCTGGAGGACATTCATCTCTCCAATCGGGAGGGCCTAGGGTCCACCGCCTGGAAAGTGGGGCGACAGCACACTCGGTTCAGAAGGCTGGAAAATGTTCCCCTGCAGAGCACTGGGTGGGGAAGACTAGAGGCTCAGCCCTGCTGTCACAGGGCTAACAGTATATGTGGGGGTGGTGAGGGGTGGGGGTGGACCCAAGGCGAGTGAGGAGACAACCAGTTTTAAGCTTGCATGGTGTCTGGATGGCGCAGCAGGATGCAAAAGGCAAAGAGGACCTAAAGGAAGGGGGGCCTGCAGACAGTGGGAGCAGCTGGAGCCGAGGCCCAGAGGTGGGAAGGTGCGTGGTACTGTGCAGGAGCAGCGAGACCCGTGGTGGGGCTGGGACAGGTGCTGGAGGGGAGGAAGTGACTGAGATGATCAAGATGCAGGGGCAGGTTGAGGGGAGGGGGCTGATTTCCCACCTCAATTCAATTCCCCTTCCCCCACTAGGCCTCAGGTCCTGGGACATTGACCCTAGCGTCTGCAGCCTGGATGAGCAGCTCAAGGTGTTTGTGTCCCGGCACTCGGCCACCTTCTCCAGCATCGTAAAAGGTGAGACTGGAGACCCTGTGCACCCCACCTGCTCCCCTTTTGTGTCCACTGGGCAAGTGCTTGCTGAATGCCTAAACAACAGTGATAATCCACCTGAGCCCTGCTGAGTGTGGAGCAGGGGCAGACCCTGACCCAGAGGTATCTCCCTTGGTCATCCATAGCCCACGAGTCAGGTACTCATGTTTTTGTTATTTGACAGTTGAGGCAGCTGACGTGTAGGGGGCAGGGGGACATGTGATGAGGGGGCATTTAGGAGAAGAAGCATCCAGGACTGCTGTGTTTGGTGGAGGGAAGGGCCAAGGCAAAGGGACAAGACATTTGGAAAGTGAGGGGCTGCTGGGCGGGCAGACGGAGTGTGGGCTTCATGTGGCAGAGAATATGTCTGGTTTGTGGCAGTGACCCCTGCACAGGGTTGGGTACACAACAGGGGAGCTGAGAAAGGTGCAAGATCTGGGGGGGATTTGGGATGCCTCAGGCAGCCCAGCATAGTCTGTGGCTCCTTGGCGATTCTGTGGTAACGGAGCAGCAGCTGCTGGGCGGGGCCTGGGTGTCGCCTGCAGCTTCCCCACCTCAGCCAGCCCTGCAGCCCCCCTCCCCTCAGCCAGCCCTTGAGTCACCTCCAGTCTGCTGTGGGAGGGGAAGGAAGTGACCAGTCTCCTCATTGTCCCGGCAGCTCTGGGTGGTTTCCTGACTCCTCATGGGATGGGGGTACTGGATATCCTGTCGGTTCTGTGTGACCTCAGTGGCCACTTCCTCTCTCTGTGCCTTGGTTTCCCCACCTGAATGGAGCAATATCCAGGTGTGTGATAAGAAGCACACACATTAGCCCTGGAGGGTGCTTGCCTCTCTAGCCTCCAGGTCTGATGCTCCGTACTGGAAGCATAACTGGGCTCTGTGGAACAGACCAAGGTTGGGATCCCAGAATCAACCCCACTCCCATCTCGTGGCTCATGAGGCCTCCCAGCCCTGGGCGTCCTCCTGCTGCCCCTCATTCCAGCCCTATCTGCCACTTCCCTGTCTTCCTACAGTCCTGCCTCAGGGCCCATGTTGTTCCCTCGTTGGCTCTCCTTGGACTCAGTTTCTTTGCCTATAAAATGGGGGTGACATGGCATCCCCCACAGGGCTGACAGCTGTGAATTGGGCGTCATAAGCAGTGTTGGCCTTGTTGTCACCACTGTTTCCAGTGGGAGGCCTGCTGAGGTCGGCTTCCTGTTCTTGCCTCATCCTGACCTGTGGTACTACCACGTAGGCCAGCTCTGCCTGGCTGGGGTTCCTGGGAAATAGATTCTGGAGGGGCTTGTGGCTGCCTGGGGTCACACAGGGAGGCAGGGTTTGACCCCCGACAACCTGACCCTGCACGTATGGCCTAGCTCCCAACTCACAGGATCCAATTCTCCAACAGGCCAACGCAGCCTATACCACCGAGGAGACACCCTGGAGACCCTGGTCCTTCTGAACCCATCAGAGAAGTCCCTGTGTGATGAGGTAGGGACCAGTCAGCTACTGGAGGGAGTGGGCTGCACAGACCAATGCCATTCCCTACCTGATTTCCTGTATCCGTGACTTTGTGCTGTCTGAAGTCCTCCTCTCTGCACGCAGCAGCAGTGCCCTCTTCCCCAGGAAGCCTTCCCTGTCCCCCAAAACGCCTGAGTTTGAGGGGACAGAATGGGAGGTGGGAGGTGGGATCTGACTGATGGTTGCAATTTGTGTGTTCCTTCTGGTTGGGCTCTACTAGTTGTCTGAATTGAGTTGTGTGTGTTTTTTAGGATTTTTATTTTTAGAGAGGGGAAGGGAAGGAGAAAAGAGAGGGAGAGAAAGATCAGTGTGTGGTTGCCTCTTGCACGCCCCCTACTGGTGACCTGGCCTGCAACCCAGGCATGTGCCCTGACTGGGAATCGAACCGGCAACCCTTTGGTTTGCAGGCCCACACTCAGTCTACTGAGCTACTCCAGCCAGGGCTGAATTGACTTTTTAATACTTCTAGTTTGCAGATGTCTGTATCCTTCTCCCAGTTATCTATGAGAAAGATGAACAAGGTAGAACCCCAGGACACCCCTATAGAGACCCTTGTACAGGTTGATTCCTCTCATCAGAAGCACTCCCTCAAGGGGCTCAGGAGGATACAGCCAGCCCCATGGCATTGGGGCTGGGCCATAGGGAGAAGTGGGCTTAAGGAAGCCCCGAAAGTGCATACAGGACTTTTAGGAGGAGAGCACACTGGAGCCAGGGGTTTTAGGATGAGAAGGAGTTTTGGGTAGGAGTTGGGCAGTAGGAGGCAGAGAGGCTACAATTTCTGGCTTCTAGTCAAGCTTTGGCCTGGCTGTGGGGTGGAGATTGGAGTGGGTAGATATATAGATTTGGGGTTGGAGGCCACCCCAAAGTGCATTGCTGGTTATGTCACCGTGCAGAATAGAGCCTTTAACATTCTTCCCCTTCCTCAGCTCCGGAACCTTCTCCTGGACCCTGCCCCTTACAAGCTTCTGGTGCTGGCTGGGCCCTGCCTGGAAGAGACAGGGGAGCTGCTGCTCCAGACTGGGGGCTTCTCGCCCCGCCACTTCCTCCAGGTCCTGGGGGACAAAGAGGTAAGCTGCCTCCTCCCCACCTAGCGTCTTGGGGCTCTGAATCCTGGCTTGTTCCCCCAATGACCTGCTGTCTGGAGCCCTGTCTTCTCTGTGGAAGGATGGTGGTGACATGTATCCTTCCTGTTGTCAGGGCACAGTTTCATCGCCTGCTACAGTGTGTGGTTCAAGGGTGGTCCTGTGGGTTAACAGGCATCCTGGAGGCTTCAAGTGGCACCCCAGATTCCTTTCTGGAGTCCTTATTCTGGGTGGGACGGATGAACAAAAAAACCTGTGAAAACCATGGGTTTATGTTGTAGTGAGTGATGTGACCATGGTAAGAGAAGAGCCAGTGAGAGGGCAAGGAAGGCTTCTCTTGAGGGAATAGCAAGTGCAAAGGCCCTGGGGCAAGGAGTGAGAGAAGGCAGGAAGTCGGGAGGGGGCCAAGGGTGAGGCAGGACTTGGGTTTTTGTCCTGAGAGTGACAAGTAACCCTTGCAGCCCCCAGTGGCAGGACAGGGGTGTACTTGTCCAGTTTTCCCAGGGTCCTGGGTGTTGCCTGGCTCTGGGTAGCCCCTTAACCATCTTCCACCTCTGCAGATCCGGGATCTCCTGGATGCTGCGCCCCCGTCTGTAGACCCGCCCAAGCTCACCATCACTTGCCCAACCCTCGGAGACTGGGCTCAGCTGGCGCCCGAAGTGCCTGGCCTCCAGGGTGGGCTCCGGCTGCAGCTGAACCCAGCAGTGCAGCGGCCGGCCTCTGAGGGGCTGCGTGAGTTCCTGGAGTACGTGGCTGAGTCCCTGGAGTTGCCATCCCCCTTCGAGCTGCTCGAGCCACCAGCATCCGTGGGCTTCCTCAGGCTCGCCCGACCTTGCTGCTACATCTTCCCTGGTGGCCTCGGGGATGCCGCCTTCTTTGCCGTCAATGGCTTCACCATGCTGGTCAACGGCGGCTCAAACCCCAAGTCGAGCTTCTGGAAGCTGGTGCGGCACCTGGACAGGGTGGATGCTGTTCTGGTGACGCATGCAGGCGCTGACAGCCTTCCGGGCCTCAATAGCCTGCTGCGGCGCAAGCTGGCGGAGCGTGAGGAGGCAGCAGCCGATGGGGGCTCTGGGGACGACAGGCTGCGCAGGCTCGTCTCGCCAGGCCTGGGCGTTGTGTTCCTCAATGCCCGTGGGGCCACCTCTCGTTTGGTGCGCGGGGAGGATGAGGCAGAGCTGGCCTGTAGCCTTCTGGCTCGGCTGGGCATCGAGCCCCTGCCCCTGAGCCGCGGGTCCATGCCAGCCGAGCCCACTGTGCTCTTCCAGAAAATGGGTGTCGGCCGGCTGGACATGTATGTGCTACACCCGCCCTCGGCTGGTGCTGAACGCACACTGGCATCTGTGTGTGCCCTGCTGGTGTGGCATCCCACGGGCCCCACAGAGAAAGTGGTGCGTGTGCTGTTCCCTGGCTGCACACCGCCTGCCCGCCTCCTGGAAAGCCTGGTCCGCCTGCAGCACTTGGGTTTCTTGCGGGAGCCTGTGGTAACCCCCCAAGACCTGGCAGGGCCTCGGCGCACGGAGAGCAAGGAAAGCGTGGGCTCCCGGGACAGCTTGAGAAGAGAGGGCCGGACTACATTGCCGGCCAGGCCTGCCCAAGAGCGCCCTGGGGTGGCCCGAAAGGAGCTGCCACGGTCTGAGGCCCCTCGCAGGGCTGAGAAGGAAGCTAGGCATCCCCGCGAGGTGAAGAAGGACCCCAAGCCAAGCGCCCCTCGGACCCAGCCCAGGGAGTTGAACCGGGCATCCTCTAGTCTGGTCAGCAGCAAGAAGGCGGGTGCCCAGGCAGCCTCCAAGCCCCGAAGAGCACCCAACAGTAATCGCCCAGGTGTCCCATTGGCAGCTAATGGGCCCCACAGCACCCCCAGCTTCCGGTGCGGAGAGGCTAGCCCCCCAGCCGAGGCCTGCAGCTCTCCTGTCCCCCAGCTGGTAGCCACGCCCAGCCAAGGGAGCAGCCTGGAGCTGGGGCTGAGCCCCCCAGGGGAGGACAGTAGCAGCCTAAAGACTCAGGAGCAGCTGGTGGCCAGTGGCACCTCCCCGCCCCACACCCCCTCACCAGCTGGAGCCCAGCAGGGCCCAGCTGAGGGCAGTAGGCGGCTGTCACTGAGCCCTCTGCGTGGTGGGGAGGTGGGGCTGGATGCCTCCCCCACAGTGACCACACCTTCCCTGCCTGCCGAGGTAGGCTCCCCGCACTCCACAGAGGTGGATGAGTCCCTGTCCGTCTCCTTTGAGCAGGTGCTGCCACCGCCCCCTGTCCCTATGAGTGAGGCAGGGCTGAGCCTCCCACTTCGAGGCCCCCGGGTACGGCGCTCAGCCTCCCCGCACGACGTGGACCTGTGCCTAGTATCGCCCTGTGAGTTTGAGCACCGCAAGGCCATGCCCATGGCGCCGGCCCCCACATCCCCTGGCAGCTCCAATGACAGTAGTGCCCGGTCCCAGGAGCGGGTAGGCGCTCTGGGTGCTGAGGAGACGCCGCCCACGTCCGTCAGTGAGTCTCTGCCCACGCTGTCTGATTCGGACCCCCTGCCTGCTGCCCCTGGCACTGTGGACTCAGATGAGGACATGGAGGGCTTTGGGGCCCCTCGCCGCAACCCACTGCCCGACCCCCTCAAAGTCCCCCCACCGCTGCCCACCCCACCCAGCATCTGCATGGTGGACCCCGAGCTGTTGCCCCCTGAACAGGCCCGGCGGACAGAGGGCCTCAGCCGTACTCGGAAGTCCCTGACCCGCCCCAACCTCAGCACTGCTGCCCCCAAAGCCACTCCAGTGATCACTGCCAAGGCCAAGGGGCAGGCTAGTGGGAACCGGGCCAGTCGGCCACTCAGCGCCCGGAGCGAGCCCAGTGACAAAGGAGGTCGGGCACCCTTGTCCAGAAAGCCCTCAGTCCCCAAGACGACCACTCGGGGCCCATCAGGTAAGTACCTGGGGGCTGGAAACCTACAGTGGATTACCAGCCCAAGTCCTGTCCTTAATACTATGTGGCCTTAGTTATACCTGCCACCCTCTCTGGGCCTCAGTTTCCTCAAGATGGACGCTCTGGCCTCACTGTTTAAGCACTTGGCAGTTCCCTTTTGCTCCAGCAGTGCTGTGTTGTCATGGACTTGCTAGTAGCCACAGTGCCACAGTATGTGAAAAGAAACAAGTGAAATTAATAGTATGTTTTACATAACCATTTGTGTGGAGGTTCTTAAGACCAGGACCAGGTTGGTGATTGGCTAGGAGGATCCAGCTGTACTCCTGTCTGCAACATATGCGGGGACACAGCAGGATCTGCGGAGGGAAGAGACTCGGGAGAGCCCTCCAGCTCCTGGTGCCTGGTCCTGGGCATCCCTGGGGAACCAGGCACAAGCTTCTAGAGTCCTCTTGCAGTGGAGCCATACTATTGTGCTTAATTCCTGAGCAACAAACTGTGATGACATGGGAGAAGTGGCCCATTAGAGACTCAGCTGCGGGGTTTCTGTGGGGGGCTGGTCACATCAGCACCTCAGCCTGGTTCGTGCCGTAGTTCCAGACCCTCGGAAAGGGGAGCCAGTGTTCAGTCCAAGCCACGCTGTTACACGAACGGTATGGGATTGGAGAGCCGCCCTTATCATTTACGGAGCGCTGGGAGCCCTTCTGAAATCTGTTCCCAGGTGCCACCCGGGCCAGTCTGGTAAGCCCTCCTTCCTAAGGATAGCAGTCTCTAGCCTGCTGTGCCAACCGTTTCCAGTTTTTAATTGTGATGAGATAGACTGAACACAACATTTACCACCTTAGCGTTTTTAAGTGTCCAGTGAAGTGGTAATAAGTACATTCACGTTGTGCAGCCGCCGCCACCGTCTCCAGATCTCCCTTCATTTGAATAACAAACTCCCCATTGAACACTAGCTCCCTATTTCTCCCTCTACCCCGCAGCCCCTGGCACCCACCACCCTTTCTGTCTCGGAGTCTGACTCCCCTAGGGACCTCCTGGGAGTAGAATCACAGTGTTTATCCTTTCCGTGACTGGCTTCTTTCACTCAGCATAATGTCCTCGTGGTTCATCCATGCTGTAGCAGGTGTCAGAATATCCTTCCTTTTTTAAGGCTGAATAAAATTCCCTGGTACGGACAGACCGGCCACATTTCTGTTTATTCATCCTTTCATGGCCACTTGGGTTGCTCCACCTTCTGGCTGCTGTAAATAACGCTGCTCTGAACGTGGATGTGCAAACATCTTTTCGAGACCCTGCTTTAAGTTCTTGGGGATCAATACAAAAGTGGAATTGCATTAAAATTTTTTTTTTCAACTTGGGGTGCACACAACTCCCAGTCTTCCTGTGAATTACAGGAACATTTGGTCAGAGCAGAAGGTGACCCCACAATCTGCACAGATAGCCTCCGCTGCTAGACAGTCGTTTCAGTAAACGTTATAGTGCAGCTGAACTAATTACCGACAGGACAAAGGGACCATACCTCCTGGTGGTCTTCTGATGGATGATTGCTTACAACTGACACCAGCACCTAGTTTGATGTTATCTCAGTTGCTCTGCCATTCTGGCCATTTACCGATAGGAATCTTTATGGTTGTATTGTGTGAGCTTATAGGATACAGCTAATCAGTAATTATGAGGCTTTGGTGCTGGCTGAGCTAGTTAGTCAGGTTCTGAACATGGAAATTTGGAAGAAATCGGGGCATACAAAGATGGAGTCAGCTTTGTTTACATCTACGTCTATACAGACAGTTTTGGAAACTGCCATAGCCACCAAACACAGGATTTTAGATTCTCGATGAAAAAGGTGAAATTAGCAGAATCAGAACAGTTTATAGTCTGTGTACAGTAATATTTTATCACTTCAAGTAAGGTGTAGAAGCCTTACAACCATATATATCCTTTTACCCATCCCTTTTAAATTATAGTTATATGAATTATGTCCACATACATTGAAAACCTGACCAGATACTGTTACAGTGTTTGCTCCCAATAGTTACACATATTTAAAAGAATTAAGAGGATACATTTACCTCCCTGGCTGGTGTAGCTCAGTGGATTGAGCCTGCAAACCACAGGGTTGCTGGTTCAATTCCCAGTTAGGACACATGCTTGGGTTGCTGGCCAGGTCACCAGTAGAGGGCGCATGAGAGGCAACCACATATTGATCTTTCCCTGTCTTTCTCCTCTTCCTTGCTCTAAAAATAAATAAGTAAAATCCTTAAAAAGGAAAATGAGGATATATTTACCATTTGTGTTTCTCCTTCATTCCCTAAGTTTCCCTTCCCTCTGCTATTATTTCCTTTCAGCCTAAAAAACTCTTGAGCCCTGGCCAGGTGGCTCAGTTGATTGGAGCATCATCCCATACAAAAAAGTTTACAGGTTTGATACCAGGTCAGGGCACATACCTAGGTTGTGGGTTCGATCTCTGATGGGGGCATGTATGGGAGGCAACCAGTCAATGCTTCTCTCTCTCTCTCACCCTGCCTCCTTCTTTAAAAGTCAATAAACATCCTCAGGAGAGGATTTAAGAAAAACTTTCTTGAGCATTTCTCATAGAGCAGGTGTGCTAACAACTCTCTCCATTTTCCTTCATCTGAGAATTGTCTTTGCCTTCATCTTTGTCAATATATATTTTCTCTGGATACACGAGTAGTTATTTTCTTTTGCACTTGGCTCTGTTTTTTTGTTAGTAGCCATTCATTGGAAGCGGTATCTTGTGGTTTTGATTTGTGTTTCCCTGATGATTAGTGATGAACATTTTTTCATCTGCTTCTTGGCTGTTTTTATATCTTTAGAGAAATATCTACTAAGTCCTTTGCCCATTTTTGAATGAGGTTGTTAAGTTGTGAGCATTTGCTTTGTACTCTGGATACGAATCCCTTATCAAATATATGATTTACAGTATTTTCTCCCATTCTGTGTGCTGCCTTTTGCTCTGTTGATAATGTCCTTTGATGCACAAAAGTTTGTACTTTTTTTAACATAAAGTCCAGTTTGTCTTTTTCCTTTTGTAGCCTATGCTTTCGGTGTCATGTACAGGAAGTCACTGCCAGCCCAATGTCACAAGGCTTTTGCCTTATGTTTACTTCTAAGAGTTTTATAGTTTTAGCTCTTAAATTATCTCTTTGACCAGTCGAGTTTTTTTTTTTAATTAAAAAAAATTTATTTTTAGAGTGAAGGGAAGGGAAAGAGAAAGAGGGAGAGAAATATCAATGTATGTTTGCTTCTCATGCACCCCCTACTGGGGACCTGGCCAGCAACCCAGGCATGTGCCCTGACTGGGAATCAAACCAGCGACCCCTTGGTTCACAGGCTGGCACTCAATCCACTGAGCCACACCAGCCAGAACTCAATTTTAAGTTAATTTTTAAACACGGTGTTAAACAAGGGTTCAGCTTCATTTTTTTGCATGTTTCCCAGCACCATTTGTTGAAAAGCCTATTCTTTGCCCTATTGAATAGTCTTGGCACTTTTGTCAAAAATCATTTAACCATGTATGTGAGGGTTTATCTGGGGACTCTTTATTCTATTCCATTGATTTTTTTTTAAATCTTGCTAATTTGAGTCTTCTCTCTTTTTTTCTTAGTCCAGCTAAAGATTTGTCAATTTTGCTAGTCTTTTCAAAAAACCAACTTTTAATTTCATTGCTTCTAGTTTTTCTACTTTCTATTTTATTTGATCTCTGCTCTAATCTTTATTTCCTTTCCTTTGCTAGCTTTAGATTTACTTTGTTCTTCTTTTTGTAGTTCCTTAAGTTGTAAAGTTAGGTTGTTGATTTGAGATATTCTTTTTAAATAAAAGCTTTTAAAATGGAAGTTTATAGCTATAAACTTCCCCTTTAGTGCCACTTTCTCTCAGAGATTCTCTTTATCTTTGCTTTCAACAGTTTGATTGTAATGATTCTCAGTGTGGGTCTCTGAGTTTATTCTACTTGGAATTCATTAAGCTTCTTGGATGTTTATGTTCATGACTTTCATCAAATATGGGAAATTTGGGGCTCTTAAAAATTTTATTTGTTTACTTTTAGAGGGGGAGGGAGAAGGAGAGAGAGAGAAAAACATCAATGTGCTGGAGATGCATTGATTGGTTGCCTCTCACACGCCCCTTATTGGGGACCTGGCCTGTAACCCAGGCATTGCTATGACTGGGAATCGAACCAGCCACCTTTTGATTCACAGGCTGACGCTCAATCCACTAAGCCACACCAGCCAGGGTGAGCTCTTTTTTTTTTTAATATATATATATATATATATATCTTTCTACCCCTTTCTCTCTTCTTGGTGTCCCACAGGTTTCTTAGATTATGTTCTCTCTCTTTAACATTTACTTTCTGTTCTTCAGACTCAATAACTTCCATTATCATATCACCAATATCACTGATTTTTCTGCTGTTCAAATTTTAAACAGAATGCCTCTAGTGATTTTTTTCATTTCAGCTATTTTTTTCAGCTGCAGACTTTCTTTTTGATTTTTTTTCTATCTCCTCATTGATTTTCTATTTTGTTCATACATTATTTTCTTGATTTTTTCCCCCCACATCGTCCTTTAGTTCTTTGAGGGTCTTTTACACAGTTGTTTTGAAGTCTTTGTCTAGTAAGTCTGCCATCCAGTCTTTGTCAGGGCAGTTTTTGTTGATTACTTGTTTTTCCTTTGAATGGTCCATACTTTCCTGGTTCTTTGTATACCTTGTGATTCTTTTTTTAAATGAACATTTGAATGTAATAATGTGGTGACTCTGGAATCCACATGTTCCCTTCCTTGGGACTTCCTGTGTTGTTTTTTTACACAGTATAAAATGTTTATATTTAAAGATTAGCCAGCTAGACTCAGTTTAGATTATCCTAATTTTGTTGGCAATGTCCAAAGCATCATAGTCAGGGGCCAGCCGGACATAAGCCTTCTTCTCTCTAGCAGGCCTGATCTGGCTGTTGGCCTTGACATCCACGATGAACACAAGTGTACTGTTGTCTTCTGTCTTCTTCATGGCTGACTCAGTAGTCAGGGGGAATGTGATGGTGGCATAGCGTAGTGGTCAAGCCTGTTACTCCTGGGGGCTCTCTTCCCAGGATGTTTGGGCTGCCTTTGCAGCCGCAGTGTCTTTGGCCACTGGAAGGTGGTGACATGCGGATGCCTTTCAACACTGCTTTCTTTGCTCTCAAATCCTTGGCTTTGGCTTTGGCTTTGGGAGGAGCAGGGGCTTCCTTCTTCTCTTTGGGCACCATCTTGAAAAGCTCGTGTGGCTTTTTGTGCATTTGATTACCATGGTCTGTCCCTGTGACGGGGCTCAGCCTGAGGTGTAAATGTAAGGTCTTCTCAGGTCTTATCTCAGCCTCTTCCTTTCTCTGGGCTTGGGTGGTGACTTTCTAAGTTCTCTTGCATACACGTAGTTGCCTTTGAATGTCCTAGTCCTTAAATATCTGGCTTCTGGGAAAAGGAGGGGGTTGGGGAGGAAGAAGAAATGTGCAGTCTTTCAGTCCCATGAGGTCGCCCCAACGTTAGCGGCAGGAGCTGCAATACAACTGTCCTCTGGGTGGGGAGTGGGATTCCTGGTGCTTCGCACTGTCCCATCCTCCCAGAATCCTCCCACTACGTTAAAGTACTTTCCTGAATGTTAAAACTTCTTCCTGCTACGTAAGGATGATGCTTCACATGTAATCAACAATAGAAATTACTACATAATTCCCCTTCTCTTTCCCAGTCTAAGTCTGGGGAGCTCGGCACATGTTTGACTCCCAGCTCAGCTGGCCTCCGTGCACCACTCTGCAGTGCGTGGTACCCACTGCGTTAGTTGGTGCAGGTCTGGGATTACCTAGGGAAGGCTGGTGAGGAGGCAATGGCAGTGGCAGCAGTGATAATGAACATAGTAGCTACGTTCAGTAAGCGCTTGCTTTTGGGTTGGGCCCTGTATCAGGTACCTGGGGTAGTCCTGCCCCCCAGGAGCTGACGGGAGTCTCTGGCTTCTCTCCCCCGTGGCCTGTCCTCAGCTCCTGGACGCCTTGGTCTCTCAGTTCTCTCTGAGCCTCAGCGCCCGCCTGAGCTATCACCTCTTTTTTGGGCAGATTTGAAGGGAGGCATCTGATGGGCCCCTGTGACCTCTGGCAGCTCGGGGGTTCCCAGCAGAGTGGCAGGGAGAGGGTGACCTCCCCGGGCCCGTGGGAAAGGTTGGCACCCAGAGAGGCTGCGAGTCCTCTGAGGCTGTGTCTGCCAGGACATTTGGCTTCTTTGGAAGGGCCACAGTCTTGGTCCCTCAGGGTTCTGCCCCTCCATGCCGTATCAGAAAACAGTGTCTTAAAGGGCCAGAGGGTAAACTTTTCAGCTTTGCAGGCCAGACCATCTCTGTCCCAAACTCAGCATCTCTGTAAGTAACCGAGCGGGTGTTTACACAAACAGGCGGTTGCCAGCCCCTCCTCTACCCCTGTTTTCCTGCCTGTGGCCCCCTCGTCTTCTCTTTGCCCCTCCCACCCCACCGTCCTGTCTCCCCTCTGCTTCCCGTAGCCACTGTGGCTCCTCTTCCCGAGGCTCCACGCGGTGTCCTCACTGCCCCGGCCTCTGATTTTGAGTGACAGATGCCACTTGCCCCAGCTAGGGGTTTCATTCATTTGCAGATGCCCCCCCGTAGCCCTTTGGGCCCATGCTTGGAGCTGGGCAATATTTGTGATTATTAGACATCAAGCATCTGGCAGGCTTCTTGTGCCCAAGACCTCAATCAAGTGATTATGAGCCCACTCACCCCGAAGTGACGGCCTTGTTCCCCGTGAGCAGGCCCTGGGTCCGGGGCCGTGGTCCAGGCCCCAGGTGCAGCAGCTCCAGCTCCATCCAGACCTCCCTGTTCTGGGTCTCCTTGCAACTCAATCCCTCTCATACAAGCTCTGGCTCTCCATCACCCTTGTGGGCAGTGACTTTTGTCTGTCTTGGTCACTACCATGTCCCCAGGATGTGGTGCCCAAGAGGGTTTGATAAATGTCCCATGCGTGGTTAAATAGATGGGTGCTGCAGTAGCAGCAGAGCCTTCCAGGCATCAGCTGCTTTTAGGGTTCAAGTGCCAAAACGCCCTCTTCCAGGAAGCCCTCCGTAGTTTCCCTCTCCGTCCAGCCCTGAGGATGTCTGAGTCTGGGGACTGACCAGGGAGGTTCCAGGCACTGAGGAGGCAGTAGGGGTATTTACAGGGTTCATTGAGTAACTGGCCATGCCAGGGAGGGCTTGTCAACCAACCACAAAACAGCGAGATCAGCCCTTCTGCTCAGGAGGGAGCCATTCAGGTGAAAATAGAGCTGAGTCTCAGCCCCTTCCAAGTCCCGGAGCTCACAATTAATCCCATCTCTCTTGCCCACAGGGTCAGCTAGCAGCCGGCCAGGCGGGTTGGAGGGCTCACCTGGCTCCCCTGTCTACCTTGACTTGGCCTATCTGCCCAGCGGGGGCAGCATCTGCCTGGTGGATGAGGAGTTCTTCCGGCGGGTGCGCGCGCTCTGCTATGTCATCAGCGGCCAGGACCAGCACAAGGAAGAGGGCATGAGGGCTGTCCTGGATGCACTGCTGGCTGGCAAGCAGCAGTGGGACCGTGACCTCAAGGTGAGTGACCACCCCAGGTTTTAAAACAGTCTTGGCACAGGGCAGGGACAGTGCCTCCCAGTGTCTTCCTGTTGAACGCACAGAGGTGGGAATGGGGCTCAGAGACTCAACTGTCTCCCGAAGGGCACAAAGAAAGGAGGGCACATGCAGGAGTCCTCCACAGCTCTCAGAATGCTCCCTTGTCATACTTATTTCCTCATTTGTCTACGGCAGCCTGGGTGGGAACTCAGGTGGACTGGTTTGATCACCTCTCCTGACCCCCAGTTCTTAACCACCCGACACTGTCATAAGAATTGGCCAGAGGAACAGGTGGGGTGTGCAGACCTACACAGTTGAGAAAGAGGCCTGGCTGGGCTCATTGCCAAAGGAAGCCTTGAAACAGAGCCTGGAGGGGTGAAGCAAGTTTGGGTAGAGGGAAGAGCTTCTAGGTGCCTGGCTGCCCACTCAGCATGTGAGCGTGCGACCCGTGGCCTTGCACACAGCTTGCACAGCAGCCCAGGGGGAGAGTCCAGGTGCGGGCCACAGCCTGGGCAAAGGCCTGGAGGTGGGAGTCGGCCTGGTGTGTCCAGGGAGCTGGAGGGAGGCCTGGGTGAGCCAAGAATGGGAGGCATGGAGAGGGGCTCGCAGCTGTGTCCTGGTCTCCTGGGCTGTGAGAGGGTCCTTGGGTACCGTGGGGAACAGGGGGGACTTCAGGGACCAGCTGGCTGCTGGCTGTAGACATCCAGGTGAGAGATGCCAGAGGCAGAGCACATGCAACCCGAGAAGGAGGGCCTCTGCTGCCGAGGGGCTGGGCCAGGAGGACAGAGGGCGCACCCCTTCACTGCCCATCCATTTTTCCTGCTTTCAGGTGACCCTGATCCCCACCTTCGACTCAATGGCCATGCACGAGTGGTATGAGGAGACGCATGCTCGTCACCAGGCGCTGGGCATCACGGTGCTGGGCAGCAACAGCACCGTGTCCATGCAGGACGAGGCCTTCCCCGCTTGCAAGGTGGAGTTCTAGCCCTGCCCCATCCCCACCCCGCCGCTCAGCCCAAATCTGCCACTGTCCTGAGAATCACTGTATCAGAAATAAACTAAGTTCCCCACTCCACCGTGGTCTTGGTTTCCTCTGCCAATGGAAGACTTGGTAGCACGAGGGACAGTTGCCATCACGTGGGCTCCCCGGTCAGGCATGGAAGAGGGCATGCCTCCAGCAGTGATCGCTGACAGTGGTGGTCGCTGCTGATGGCAGCCCTTCCCCCACCCCGGCCACGGGGAGCGTCCTGTTTTCCAGCCGAGGAAGGCAGCCTCTGGACCTGTTCCATACAGACCAGTCAGTGGTTGGGGTGAGATTTGAACCCCAGTCTCTGCTCCAAAGCCATAAAAGAAAAGCTGCCCTCTGTTCCTAGAGAAAATGGAAGCTTGTGCCAGAAGTCACAGCTGCAGGAAGGTCTTAAAAAAGAATCTGAAACCCAGGGTTGCAAACAGCAGTTCTTGATGGGCCCCTGCCCTTATCACTGCGTGTATGGAAATGCCTAGACACAACTTCAGATAAGACACAGCCCATAACGGGTTGAACGGTGACTCTAGGAAACACGTGTTTGAATCCTGGCCCATGATACCTGGGAATGTGACTGGGTGTGGAAAAACGGTGTTTGCAGGTGTAATTAAGTGGAGGATCTTGAGTTGAGATTGTCCTAGAGAGAGTGGTTCTAAGTCCAGTGACAAGTGTCATTGTAAGGGACAGGGGGAGGCCCAGACCCAGAGGAGAAGCTGTGTGCAGATGGGGGCAGAGGTCGGAGTGATAAGGCCATGAGCCAAGGAGCACCGGGCGCCCGAGGCTGGAGAAGGGGAGGAAGCCGCCTCCCCTAGAAGCTCACGCAGGAACCGGTCCTGCTTATGTCTGTGTTTTTAAGCTCCTGGTTGGTGGTACTTTGTGACAGCAGCCCCAGGACACTCACACCATCAGATGTCCTGAGTTGGTCAGCAACTGCTCTTCTCCCTGGAAACAGTGGCCCGGATCACTGGGACTGCGTAGGGTTTTGTGGCAGAGATTCCCTCTGGCTGTCTCGGCCACGCCTCAGTGTGTTCAGGCTCCTCGAACCTTACGACGAGTTGGGCAGCATGAGCCACAGACACAGTTCTCACGCCCTGAGGGCTGGAAGTCTGAGATCAGGGTGCCGGAATAGCGGGGTTCTGGTGAGGGCATCTTGCTGGCTTGTGGACAGTTTCCTTCTTGCTGTGTCTTCACGTGACAGACAAGAGAGCAAGTTGTCCCGAGTGCCTTATAAAGGCACTAATCCCACCCTAAGGGGCTCCACCTTCATGGTCTCATGGAAGGCTGATGACTCCCAAAGGCCCCACCTCCTAACACCGTTCCTTTGGGGATTCGGGCTTCAACGTAGGAATTTAGGGGGACACAAACCAGTCCCATGGCAGACAGGGGCCAGAGTCACAGGGCTGGTGGCAGGTGCAGAGATCTCTACTTTGGTTACATCTTTAATAAGCCCTGCATACTTGGCGGGTCTTCCCTACCTTCTACATTTCTGATGTTGCTGTGTTGCTCATCGCCCTCCCTCAGCATCCCAGCTCCACGGACCTGCCACCACCTGGAGCATTAGGTGGCGAGACAGGAAGGGGACACAGGGTGAATCAGGACCAGCTCCTGAAGTCTTCCAATAGGAAGCATTTAATTGAACAAAGCAAGTCACATGACTGACTAACTCAGGAGCTGAGAGGCACTAAGCTCCTCCCTTGTACCTGGAAGGAGGAGACTCAGAAATAGTGGTGAAAATCAACTAATTGCCACTGACAAGTCCCCCGCAAAGAGAATTTTGCCCTGGCCCGAGGTTGGCAAACTTTCTCTGTGAAAAAACAGATATATGTGTTTTTTGGTGTTGTGGGCCATACACTCTGTCCAGACGATGCAACTCCGCTGTTGTAAATGAATACATGGAAATGGCTGCATTCCAATAAAACTTTATTTATACGGAGAGGCTGAGGGCTGTGATCTAGGACAGGACTCAGACCCTTTCCCATCTACATGCTAGAACAGCTCCCAACTTGGAGTCTTCCTCCCCACCCCATCCCCCAGCCCCTCCCTCTTTCCTTCTTTCTTCTCTCTGTCTCTTTTCCTCCCTCTCTGCAATCTCTTCTGCCAGCTGTCTGGCCTGGCCTCTGCAGGAGCAGACACTAAAAATATCCTTGCAGCATTGAAGGTCGGTGGTGGGGTGGGGGAGGGGGACCTGGGCCTGTGCAGGAGCCAGATGTGAGCCCTTGGCCCAGGCACCCACTCTGCACCGCCTGTGAACCGCTAGCCCCTCCCTGGTACCCTGCGTCTGAGCGGCAACCACCTGCCCTCCCAGGGTTTCTTGGTGTTGCCTCAACATTCAGATCCTGCCTCCAGACCGCGCTACTGGCATCCTCTGCTTGGAATGCCACCATGCAGCCAGTCATCGTTCAGCAATGCTGCCCTCCCTGGGCAAACAGCATTGAGAAGGGGAGCCAGACACAGGAGACTACAGCCACAGGGTTGGGGGGGTAGGGTGGCACGGGTGCCAGAGGAGGCCCCCGTGCCACCCGGCATAAGGATGCAAAGGAGGCCCCCGTGCCACCCGGCATAAGGATGCAAAGGAGCAAGCCATGTCAGGGGAAACAGGAGCGCGCCTGGGGAGGGGCCCACAGGAGACAGGAACTGAGAGGAGACTGGTGACACTGAAGCCCCTGGAACAAGGGGCAGCTGCTGCGGATCTTACAGCTGCCTGCATGCCCCACTGAGCAGTTGCCAAGTTCCTCTTCTTGGAGCTGAGGGTGGGGCCCATCTGGGGAGCAGTGAGTGAGGAGGCCAGATTTGGAGCACAGATTTGGGAGGCAGTGGGGAGGGGAAGGTGTGCAGCTGGGGGGCCCAGGTCCATGGTGGGGCATGATTGGAGCACTTTTCTGAGAAGACAAGACTCTTCAGAGGCAGTAATAGGGAAGGGAGGGGCGGCTTCTCCAGGGAAAAGCAGCACAATAACCTCTCATCTTCCAAGCCTCACCTACTAGGGCCTCTCCTCCAGGAAGCCCTCCCTGCTCTCCCTCTCATCACACCCACACCTTCAGCCCAGGCATTCCTCTGACTATTCCTGACCTACTCCCTTTAAAATGCCACCCTGTCCGCCCTCGTGTTTCCTTCTAGTCCACAGCCCAGACTGTTGCTGAAACAGGCACCTGCCTACACACAGTATGTGGCTTTACCTGCTTGGCACATAGATGCTCAGTAAGTGTTGGTTATGTCCCAGCTTGGCAGCATTGCTGGGTGACCTTGTTAATGTTACTTAACCTCTCTGGGCACTCCCCAACCCCACCTCAGAAATAAGAAAATTGGCCTGTGAGCCTCCAGGTGAGGTGGCCTTGGGCTGAACTGGTGTTGACGGGACCTCTGCGTTTCCTTCCCTGGCCTGCTCAGCCCCCAGCACCCCAGATGGCTCTGTTCTACATCCTGTCCTCCCTAACACCACAGTAGCTTTTGGGATCCAAGTTCAGGGCAGGTGAGAGCTTCGGCACCAGTGCACCTGGGTCAAACCATGCCTCTGACATGTCTTCACGCTGTGACTTCAGAGAGTATCCTCTTGTCTAC
The DNA here is from genome assembly GCA_004026765.1 of Micronycteris hirsuta. Taxonomy (NCBI): domain Eukaryota; kingdom Metazoa; phylum Chordata; class Mammalia; order Chiroptera; family Phyllostomidae; genus Micronycteris; species Micronycteris hirsuta. Next base: position 36,631 of record PVJI01011551.1, on the reverse strand, counting down.
CAGCCGCAGTCTCCTTGCCTGTGAAACAAGAGCCCTCTTCCTCTTCCCCACCTTGCCCCTGGCTCAGGCTTTGAGGGAGGGAAGTGTGGGGACTGAATGCCATGCGGACCCCACCTGGCTGGTTCGGATGGTGCCAGGGCCCCCAAGGAGCTCCCAGCCTTTTGGCGGAGGGGGCTGAGCCTAACACACACCCTGGGGTGAGGGGGTCAGCACAGACCAGGGCTTCCAGATAGGATCTGAGAGCTTGGATACTAGTCAGATGTGGAACTGGGAGGACAGCACTGCAAGCAGAAGCAAAGGCCCTGGGGTGGGGCTGCTTTTGTTCAGACTGCAGGGGGTGGGGGGGCAGGGCTACACTGCACAGGCCTGGAGGGCTATGGAGAGCGACTGGAGTCTTGACCGAGGGTGCTGGGCAGTGAGGGGAGGGTTTGGAGCTGGAGAAGCAGGTGATGGGTTTCTATTTTTAAAAAAACCCTGTAGCTTGGGGTTAACCTCCTGAAGCTGCTCTCCGTGCACCTGGAATGGCAGAGTTCTCACTGTAGAGATATCTGCATAAGCATATGTTTAACTTTTTTTTTTAAATGCAAATTATTATTTTTTAAATTATTTATTTATTTATTTTTAGAAAGAGGGGGAAGGGAGAGAAGGAGAGAGAGAGAAACATCTATGTGTGAGAGAGACATCAACCAGTCACCTCTCATACACCCCCAACTGGGGACCTGGCCTATAACCCAGGCATGTGGCCTGACCAGGAATCGAACCGGCGACCTTTTGGTTCACAGACCAATGTTCAATACTCTGAGCCACTCCAGCCAGGGCTCATGTTTAACTTAATAGAGGTATAGACAGTTACATATGGAAATACTTATAGACTTGTATATATACACAGGTTAGTATACACACATATATGCCCTTGCTCTGTCAGGGGAGAGCGTGCAGAAGCAGTGAAAACTCAGTAGCAACAAGCACCCCTCCCACCCTAGTCTTGGTTTCTGACACCATTCTCCAGGGAGAGGCACCAAGGCTGCTCCCAGGAGGAAAGGCTGATTCTCGGCATGCGGCGGGAAGTAGATGAGATGAGCTTGGAGCATCTTGTAGTGACAATGAGGAAGTGCTAAAAGAAAAAGAACGGCGGTGTGATAGGGATATGACAGCCAACTGAACGAGCTCCCAAAGGCCAAAGCCAATTGGGGCAAGAAAATCAGTAAAATAGTATTGGATTATAACCCCAAGTGTAAAATAAATATCCATGAGTCCATACTGATATGAATAATTGAATAGATAAATAAAGGGGGGAGAAGAGACATATTTCCCAGGCAGAGGAATCCCAAATAATTTATGCAGATACTCCACCCTCAAGAAGGGGGAGCAGAACTCCCTACCCTTAGGTGTGGGCTGTAAATAGTGACTGCCTTTCAAAGGGGACAGCTTGGAAAAGAGGAAGAAAGCAGCTTTACAGACGAGAACCCGACAGACGCCGCCTTAGCCAGGGGTCAAGACCAACATCACAGTGAAGAGCCATGTTGATGGCATGTGCCCTGGTCTCCGTGTGATGAGAAGAGCCCTTCACGTCTGCGGTTCCCCTCCCCCCACCCGTCGCCCCAGTCCACCCATGAGAGAAACACCACACACATCCCAACTGTGGCAATCATAACATATAAATATCAAGTGAGCATGCTGTACACCTTAAATCTGCACAGTTATATGTCAAATATATTTCAATATATATTTTTAAAATTTAAATTCTGGGCCATCCTACAAAACACCTGATCAGCCCTGGCTGGTATGGCTCAGTTGGTTGGAGCATCGGACTGTCACCAAAGGGTTGTGGTTTGATTCCCCGTCAGGGCACATCCCTAGGTTGCAGGTTCTATCCCTCAGTCTGGGCAAATTCCATCCTGGATCCAGCTGTGAATGACCCCTGGCATGTACGGGAGGCAACTAATCATGTTTCTCTCTCACATCGATGTTTCTCTCTCTCCTTTCCCCTCTCTCTAAAGCAATGGAAAAAAAAAAAAAATGTCCTCAGGTGAGGGGAGAAAAAAAAACCCAAACAAACACCTGACTGATTCTCAACTGTGGCAAGAAGTAGATGTGGCTTAGTGGATTGAGTGCCAGCCTGTGAACCTAAAGGTCACTGGTTCGATTCTCAGTCAGGGCACAGCCTGGGTGGGTTTCTGGCCAGGTCCCCAGTGGGGGCACTCAAAAGGCAAACATGCGTTGATGTTTCTCTCCCTTTCTTTCTCCCTCCCTTCTCCTCTCTGGAAATGAAAACATAAAGTCTTTTTTAAAACCTAAAAAAAAGTCTGTGAAACTGTCTTAGCCCTGAGGAGCCTAAGGAGACACGGCTACTAAAAGATCACATAGTGTCCTGGGACAGAAAACAGTACACTAGGGAAAACTGAGGAAATCTGAGTAAACTATGGACTTTAGTTAATATCTCAATATTGGCCCAGTAAGTGTGACAGCTGTACTATATTAATGTAAGAGGCTGATGATAGGGAAACTGGATGTGAGATACACGGGAACTTTCCACACCATCTTCACAATAATACTGTAAAGTAAAAACTGCTCAAAATAAAACGTTTATTTTTAAAAAGGTAGCTGCCATGAGGAACATGGATCATCTGAGGCAGAGGTAAGAGTCCCGAGTAGGAAACGGAGGCAGCATCCAAGCTGAAGAATACTGGGTCTGGCCGCAGGGCCACTTCCCGGTACAGGAACGTGGACAAATCTAGGGTGTTTCAGAGATGCAGAGGCCGCAGGACCAATGTAGTTGATGAAGTGAGAAGACTCAGGGACTCCCAGGCCTCTGGGGAGGCTGGTGGAGGAGCAGGCCAGGGGACACACCAGCAGGGTATTGAAGTGGAGGGTTGAATGGGGTAGGGCAAGAGCTAAATCTCATTTTTGGAGGGCCCAGGTGAGAGGGGCAAGGAGCCTTTCAGATCTGTGACTTGACAGCATTCCTGGGGATGGTTTTCCCACTCCGGGGGCCAGACCCTGGGGCTGCCCTCGTAAGACTGCTCACTTGCTATGTGGCCTCCAGGCAAGTTCTTGCCCTCTGAGCCTCAGTTTCACCATCTGTAAAATCAGGATCAATAATGTCCTGCTCACAGGCTTGTGGAGAGCATCAGATGAGCCCTGCTCAGTGCCTGGCACACAGTGGGCACACAATAAATTGGTCGTCCGTTCCCCCTCCCACTGGGTCTCAGTTGGATGGAGCGGCGCCTGTGGCTTTAAATTATGCAGATAACCTGCAGGTGGTGGAAGGGTGGGGGGTGGTTGAGATCAAAAAGAGCTTGACTCAGCCAATCAGTGCGCGGGGCTGGCGGAGCTGGACGCCAACAGAGCCCAATGGCAGGCTGTGCCGACTCCGAGTCCGCCCTGCCTCTGGTGCCGTAGCGACCGTGGTGGTGGCTGCCGGGGTCGGGCGGGGGGGGAGGGGGAGGTGACTCTCTAGGCCACGCCCCGGAGGCGGAGCCACACGTGGGCCCCGTTGCAGCCGCGGAGGGAGGGGCGGGGCGGGCTCGGATGTCAGCGACTGAGCCGCAGGTGGCGGCGGGCGCGGGGCTCGGCCCGAGCTCGGGAGGTGAGTGCTGTCCCCGGACTCCCACCAATCCCCCCTGGCCCTCGCAGGCCCGCGTGCGCACACACCGTGTCCTCCAGTCCTGGTAGCCTTGAGGGGCAAAGGGGCGGCGGGGCTTGGGGAGATGGCGAACAGGGGTTCGGTGGGCTGCGCGGTTGGCGCCCCGGCCTCCCCCCGGTGGTAATTAGGGGTCTGCGGAGGGAGATAGGGACCCCTGTCTTAGTCCCCATCTGCTGGCTTAGAACCGGAGCGTACGAAAGGGCAGCTGAGACCCCTCCCCAAATCCCTTTATTCTAAGCCTGGATTTGGTCTAGGTTCTGGGGCTGCAAAGATGGGGGCGCTGCTCCCCCTCCAGCCTGGGACCCAAGATAGCCCAAGTGGAGGCCACCCCCAATTTTTCTCTTCCCAGCTGGGACCTGCAGACCCTCCTGGGACCGAGATGAGGAACCTCCTTCCCTTTTTCTCCACTGAGAACACTGCTCCAGTCCCGGTAGAGGAACTGGGGGTCCCCTGGGCCCCTCCCGTAGGCTGACTGTCCAATCCCAGCCCTGCACCACAAGGATAGGATGGGGGACCTTTTACTGACATCCTCTTCAAGGACCCCAAGGTTGGAATTCTGGGGAGGGGGCTAGTGTGGGGTCCCTTGCCTGGAGGGTCTGGCTGGCAAGGCCAGGCCTGAAGGGCCTGGAGTAGACTTGGGAGTGGTCCCTTCCTCAGTGGGGGCTGGGCAGTGAGCATCTGTTCCCGGAGATTAAAATAAATCGAGGTAAATTAGGATCATGCTGGAGGCTGACTGTGAGTGGGGTGTGGAGGAGGGGTGGGTGGCCCCTCCATCTGCCTCGGATCCTAGGAGTCTTCTGCCCCAGTCGCAGTGGGGACCAGGAGATGGCTCTGGATGGACTTGTCTCACTGGTGACCTTGGGCAAGTGACAGCACCTCCCTGAGCTTCAGTTTTCTTCTTTGAAAACGGGGTTGGGGGCTTTGGAGCCTGTGTTCTACAGATTCTGAAAACTGTCCACCCCCATCTTCTGCCAGATCTTGACCCCACCCTTTTGCTCAAGATGGTGGTGGTTTGGGGGTGAGAGAGCAATGGGTCTGAAGACCCCCTGCCCCCCCACATGCCTCGCTGGCCTCTGGGCCTCAGGTTATTGCACCGCAAAATGAGCTGATGATCACACTCTGGCATTGCTGGAAGGGCTGCTCTGCTGGACAGTAAATTATATCACCAGGTTGCAATGGTTGGAGCAGGGGAATCCACCACCCAGGTCTCACTGTGGGGCCCGCCTGGGGCACACCCTGACCCACATACCATCACCCACGCCAGGGGCAAGACAGTGCCTGGGCGGGGTCCCAGGCAGGAGGAGATGCCAGGCCAGCCTGTCCCCTTTCCCTCTGAAGCTCTGTCCCTGTAGTGGGCACAGGGGTGAACACTGCTGGGATTCCAGTGCCCCAGGTTCAAATCTGGTTCTCCTGTGTGTGGCGTTGGCCCTTTGGCCCTTGGTGTGTTTTTCTGTGAAATGGGCCGAATCCTTTTCAGAGCATCAAAGGAGACTGTGGGAGGATGGGAGTGCTATAAATACAGACATGATCATTATAATGCTAATTGCAATATTACTGATCATGAATGGGGTCACTGATGACTATGTGTGGAGATGAGAGGGGGGAGTCTGCAAGGGTGTCATCTGCTGTGTCTCCAGCCTGACAGCCAGGTACAGTGCGTGCTTTGTAGATGTTTGCCAAATAAAATGATGGCAGGGGGCAGGGGGCACTGGGAAGGACTGAAAAATTCCTGTGTGAGCTCAGATGCCTACTCAATGGCTCAGTTCCTGTGTAACATGGGCTGTGCCTCGGTTCCCCCATATGATGACCAAGAGGAGGTACTGCCTCTAAGTGCCATTGTGAGAATCAAGCCAGAGTGTGTAAATGGTCACAGCTCTGGTGGCTGAACCTGGAGGGAGGAAGCACGTGACAACTGGTTATTGAAAAAATATGGCCAAGAGGCTGGTCACCGGAAAGAAAAGAAAAGCCCCTAACTGGCCCTACTGTGGGTGAACTGGAGTTGAGGGGGAGCAAAATGTCAGATCCTGTTTTACAAAACTCAGGGGGCCCAGAGAGGTCAGGGTGTCCCAAGGTCACCTAGCAGGAGGCCAGGAGCAAGAGTCCTGCCTTCTTTGCTGACTGGGCTCCTATCCTGGGCCTGGTCTCATACTAGACCAGGTGCAGAGACCCAGGTTTTGGGGAATGGGTGCTGGGGAGGCAGGATTCATCTCCAGGAGGTGTCAGGGCTCATGTCAGACTCCCCAGGGAGGGCTCTGTTCCCTACTTCTAGCAGCCAGAAGATGAGGTCATCCTGGTTAGCTGAAAACCTGCTGTTTGGCCTTGGGCAAGTCCCTGTCCGTCTCTGGGCTCTGTGCTGGCATTACAGACGCAGGGCGGCCCGGGCTCTGGCAAGTCCGAGTTCTCCGTCCAATGCAGTGACCACCGTGTCTCCAGCACAGTACTTTTAGGTGTCCATGAAGATGTTTTAACTTCTTTTAAAATCAGAAGGGGAAAAAAATGAGTTGTGGAATCAAAGAAAATATTTAAATATATGATATTAATATATTTGTCTTTATGCCAATGCAGTTGTAAATATAGTTCAAGTTCTTTTCTTAATGGAGCAAGGGGCCCAGGAAGGCAAAAGTGCCTCGAGCCAGTGAAAGTTCTGATGCGGTCCTGGGTTTGAGTCTCAGCACTGCCATTCATTAGCTGTGCAACTTCGGGCGTGTGGACTCCCCTCTCTTGCCTTGGTTTCCTCACCTGGGTGGCAGGCATCGTTGACCCACCTCTGGATGGTGGGATGTGGAAAGTTTAGCTCAGGGTTGGTACTCAATTTGTGGGTTAACTTACAATTGTCATGGTTATGGTTTGTTGGCTAATAATAGCCCCAGGCTGAAGGCTGCAGGTTTAGGGGCCTCAGTTTACCCATCCATGGCCTGCTCAATTCCAGAGAGGTCCCAAGGGTACTGCTCTGGGAGGGGAAGGTGAGGTGGCGGTTGGGCGGTTGGCGGGGCGGGTGTGCTTCCTGTCCCCCACACCCACGGCCTCTGCTTGGCGGAAGTGGCAGGGGCTGTGTGGCTGACTCTGGTGCCTGCCCTGCCTCACTGGGGCCAAGCCCCACTCGCTGCCCTGTTCGGTGAGTTTGAGCCCTACTGGGAAGTCCCCACTGCCCCCCTTTACCCGCCTCAGGAACGGAAGGGATGCCCTCCTGCTTCCTGGGTTTCAAAAACAGCAGGTGTCACTTCCTGTGCCGGGCCAGGGCCTGTGGCAGGTGGGGAGATGCCCCCATTACTGCTCTGAGTGGTGCGGTGGGTGGCCAGGCAGTACAGTGGATATGGAGACCCGGAGCCACCCACGGCGGTTCTGAACAGGAGTCCTTTGGCAGACAGACTAGGGACAAAATCACAGTGACCTGGGGACAGTGAGTGACCAATCTGTGCCTCAATTTCCTCATTTAAAACTCGGATTGTGTCTCATGGTGTGGTTGTGAAGGGTAGATGAACGGGGACCCGTGGTGAGCCGGGCGCAGCGCCGTGCACATACCGGCACTCAGTGTGTGTGGCGGGGTGGGGTTGTCTAGTCGGAGCTGTAAAGATGGTAGCGAGATTCTTGGTTCCGGTGAAACTTGGGCCTGGTGGCTCCTCAGATCCTCTCAAGCAGCACTGTCTAGCCGAATGTTCTCTGTCTGTCTGTCCTGTGTGGCAGCCCAGGCCGGTGTGGAGACTGAGTCTTGGAAGCAAGGCTGTCACAGCTGAGGAGCTGGGGGCTTAACTGGATTTAATGTTACTCAATTTGAAATTAAGTTGCTACTTGAGGCTAGTGGTTCCTATGTCTGTCAGCAGAGATGCTCAGAGTCTAGATGGTGGCCAGAAACTAAGAAATGAGATAGAAATTGAAGGCTTTTCCTTTTGGGGGTGTCAGCCTAGCACGCTCCCTGAAGACTGGGTTTCCTCGGGGGCTGTGCTGGCAACTGAAGTTTCTTAGGAGCCCCAGCATTACCCAGCACAGGGCAGTGGTTGGGAATGTTTGTTGAATCAAATAATTTTTTTTGCTTAGACTCCTATTCATGCTTTAAACCTCCAACACCCACACCCCCCTCCTTCAGCCCAGGCTCCCCCAGTTTTTGTTCCTCCATTTGGCCCAGCCCTGATCCTGTAATACCACAGTGTTTTGTCCAGCTCTGTTCCCCCAGAGAGGAGGTGCTCCTCAGGGACCAGGCCCAGGGCTGATCATCTCATAGACTCTGGCATTGTCCTGGCCATGTGGGTGCACGGTGGGTGCTGGGTGAAGTCAGGGGACGGGGGCCTTATGATAATGGATCAAGTTAAACTCACTTTCAAAATTAGGTAAACTGAGGCTCAGCAAGGGACAGCTTTGTCCAGGGTCCTTGCTCAGTCCTTTCCTGGTCCAGGGAGCTTTCCCATCCTGCGGTCACCAGCCCTGTCCCTGTTGCCACTGTACCTCCCGGGCTCCCAGCTGCTGCTGAGCTGCCTTCGGAGTCATGAATTATGAATGGGGCCTGCGGGCTCCAGTGACAAGCCCAGCCTCGAGGATGTGCCAAGGACACCAATGTCCCTTCGTCACCAGACAGCTTGGCCCACCCCCTCTTCAGGGAGATCTGGGGTCCCCCAGCAAGACTCCTTCTAGGCATTCTCTCTTGTTTTGCAGATGGGAAAACTGAGGGACAGAACTGGACAGTAACTCAGACACCAGGTGAACACTGGCTTCTGGGGGGCAGGGTTGGAACCCAGGGGGCACCCATGCCATTTGGGTCACCATGGTGAGGGGTCAGCTCTCTATTCCAGGAGTGTGCATGGGACGGAGAGTGTTGTAGAGGAATTCAGAATCGCAAGGGACCCAGATACCCACGTGGCTAATCACAGTCCCGGTGTCCATTTCTCACCAGACCCTTTTCCCACAGGAGCTGCCCAGTGTGGAGCTGAGTGCTCAGGTCTGGACTCAGCTGGCCCAGGGTGCAAATCCACTATCCATTCCTGACTGTGTGACCTTGGCAAGTGGATTGCCCTCTGGGGTGGGGCTGCTTTCCCATCTATAAAATGGCCCATATCTTTTCTGCCCAGGCTAGGGCTCATCCAGTAGCCTCCCCGACAGTGAACTCCTCTTTGTGCTTAAGAACCTAATTCCCTTGCCCCATCCTCTGGACTAGGTTCCCCCAGTCCCTATCCTTCCATCTAACCCCACAGGATTTGGGCATCTATATCCAATTTTGTCCTTCTAGACTGGGAGCAACTTGGGGGCAAGGCCTAGAACTGAGTCATCTCAGGAGCCCTGGCATGCTCCCAGCCTTGGGGCTTTTGGTTCCTCTACCATCTCCTCTCTCCCGCCTCCACAGAGAGGACAGTTGGAATTTCCCCTCCTCAGGCCCAAAACAGCTATGACTTTGCAACTCAAACTTGCCTCTTTCTACAGACAGGAACTAGACAGGAGCCTGCAGGGGTCTCCACAGAGGCCATCAAGATGTCATATTTTGGGGAGCATTTTTGGGTAAGTAAGACCTACTCTTATTTTAATGGGGGCTCCTTGAAGGGCTGTGGTGGGCTTTTATGGAGGTAGGGGGATCTGGCAGATTATGGGCAGAATCTTGTGTAAGTGGGGCATCTGTAGGGAATAGAAGTTAAAGTGGGAAGAGTCAGGGAACACCCCCTCAGATCAAATGGGCCTTGTGACCTTGGGCAAGTCACAGCTTGCACAAAAGAGAGACAGGTCAGAGTATGTCTCTCTTACCTGAGGTCTCCCAGTGAGAAAGTTCAGGATCAGGGCTCAAACCCAAGGTCAGACTGAACTTTCAAGATCCAGTGTTGTTCCAGCCAGGGGATTTCCATGTCTTTCCCATCCTGGAGAGTTGGGGGAGTTTGATGGCTTGACCTCTAGGGGCCACTTCACCCATTTGCCCTCTGGGCTGGGGACCACAAAGGGGGCCAAGTGAGGTGGACTTGTTTTCATTCATCCATTTATACTTTCCCTCTGGGCCACCAACATCCCATACCTAGGCAACTGTGGGGGATGCTGCCCCCTGAAGAGGCTCCATCCCAAATCTGACCCCAAGGAGCCCCCAGTTTGGGGGACACAGAACCAGCCAGACACTCCCAGTCCTGCAGTACCTTGGGGACACCCAGAAGAGGAGCCAGGACACAGACTCCTGTTTGCTGTGGGCTTTGAAGGCTGAGATTTTCCAGGATGTCAGCAAGGCATTCTGGGCACAGGGAACAGCCTGGACAAAAGCCCAGAGGTGTGACACTGACTGGCTAGTGGAGGGGACAGGACTCCCACCTCAAGGCCAGGCTAATGGGGAGCCACAGAGGATGTGTGAACAGGAGAGAGTCCAGGAAGGATCAGGGCAAAAAGCCCCTTCCCCAGTTGCAGGCCCTGAGCTTGCAGAGAGGAAGCCCGTTGCTAGGCAACTGGTTGCACCTAGCAACTGCTGGGCTCCCTTCCTTTCTCCTCCCCAGCTGGGGCTCCTCTTACTGGCTTTGCTTTCTTAAAGGGGCACACCCCCTTGCCACCTGTGGGAACCTGACCTCCACCCCCTGCCAGAGGGTCAGAGTCTCCAGATTTGCCTCTGAATGACTGTGTGGCCCCAGTGAGGAGCTGCCTCTCTCTGAGCCCTGCTGGCAACTCTGTTTAAGGGGGTTGACAGGTTGAGAATCACTCAGTCATGTTGCCCACGTGTTGGCTCCTACACTTATTTAAAATTTATTTTAATGGCACAAAGCACCTACATTTATTTTAAATTCTTTTTAATTGTATAAGGCATGCAAGCTCACTGCAGAAAATTCAGATCAGCAAAGAGAAAATAGAAACCACCCTCAACCCTTCCCCCCACCCAAAGATAGTCTGGTGCACAGTGAATAAGAGCTCCGAGTTTAGGGTTTGAATTGGACTCTGCTGGGAGTGCTTAGGCAGGTCACTTTGCATATTGAAGCCTCAGTTTCCCTATCTGGGAAAGGGGGGTGAAATTCCTGCCTTCCTGGGATCCAGGAAGCGCCTCTGGAGTGTTTGTTTCTTTTAATCAATGTTTTCTTTAATCTATTGTTTGTATTGGTGGCTCTTTGCTGGGTGACGCTGGGGCTCTGGCTGGCCTGAAGGAGGCTCTAGTCAGGGGAGATCAAGCCAGACAGGGATGCTCTAGTCCTTTTGGGCCAGAGCAGGCTGGAGGCATAGAGGGCACTAGGGAGCCACGGGGGGAGTGTGAGCAGGAGAGGAACATGATCAAACTGTATTAGAAATATGTCTCTGAGACTGGTGTGGGAGCAACACTGGAGTCCAGAGGTTCTGATGGGAGATGTAGGTTTGAGACAGTCCCGTCTTGGACCCTCCGCTGCCAGCCCAGCCCAAGGGAGGCAGACACAGCTGGGGGCTTTGCCAGGTCTGGGAAATGGGCCAGCAGTTGGCTCTGAGTCAGCCCCAGATGCTGGCCTAGGCGGCGGTGCCTGGCGCAGCCTCACCCGAGGATCCCCTGGCCGGGGCTGGTGGGGGCTGCTGGGGCTGTTTGCAGAGCACTCACCACTGTGCAGGGAGCCCTGTGTCCAGCACCATACCAGCCTCATGTCACCAAAACCCTTGGCAGGTGAGTGCTATTATTGTCCCCATTAGTCAGACGAGGAAACTGAGGCCCAGAGAGGTGAAATCACCAGCCCAAAGAGACCCAGTGCATAAAAGGAGGCTTTGACTCTTGAACTTGAAAGTACAACTACAAATGTGGAAAGCGAGGAGACAGATTCCTGGGGAGCTGAGGGGATCAACAGTGAAAGTTCAGGGAAGTGGGAGTCTGAGAGGTGTCTGAGAAGGTTCTTGAAGGTCTGACAAGGATCCTTGAGAGGTGGAAGGATGGATGGGTGGAAGGAGATGTAGCCTGATGAAAACTCCAGTTTGGGACTCTATAAATGCCAAGATTTACAAGCTGCGACTACTCAGGAATCCTGAGCATCTGCACAGGTGGCAGATAGCAGGCCCCGGTGAGCCAGGTGGCGGAGCAGTGCAATGACGGGAAGGTGCAGTGTGTCATCGTTTGCTGTTTTGAGGGCGAGGCCAAGAGGAAGCTGGGAGATGAGGTTGGAAAGGCAATTCCTGGCGAAGGGCTTTGCACTTCAGCAGCTGGTGGGCAATGGGGAGCCACTAATGATTCTTGAATGAGGAATGACTGAGATTTGGGCTTGAGGTTGTCCTGGGTCTACCCCAGTCTCAGCTTCACTGTCTCCATTTGTGCAGTAAGAGGGGTCCTCTGGTAGTGACTTCTGGCTTTAGCCCTCAAGTTCCAGGTAACTGGGAAGGTGAACCCCACAAGCTGGAGGAGGACGGAGGAAACCATGTGCGGAGGGTCTGCAAAGTGCTGCTAAGGGGCTGCTTCAGTGATTGGTACCGGCAGTGAAAGAACATCGGCTCCCGCCACGAGCCTCCTCTTTCGGTCCGAACGACAAGGCCCCGTTTGGTGCTAAAATGTCTCCAGTTGCCTTGGACCGCAGCTGACCCCCCGTGACGCCCTTCCATGTGACAGGGTCTGGCGGCGTGAAAACATAGCTGCAGACTTATTTTTTCCCGTTCCCTTCATTATAGCGTGGGGCCCTGGCTTTCCACTTAGAAGAGTGGGAAAAGTTGACCTTTTAAATAAATGTGTTTGGAAAAGAAACATGGGCAAACTTAAAGCAAAACATTAACTTATGCCATCAGTTAGCAAAAACTAGGGTTGCCTTGGGGTGTTGGGGGACCCCGATTCGTCCCCATGTGAGCGGTGGATGACTCCCTGCCTCCATCTTAATGAGGGCCCACTGAAAGGGACAGTGACTGGCCCGGACCACACAGCACAGCCTTGACCTCCCCCACTGCGGTGACCCCAGAACTGGGACGAAAGAGGTTTCATTCAACGCAGCACTTCTCCCAGCAGGCACTGGGGTAGAAGCTCTGTTCCCAGCAGAACTGGGCAACAGTGGAATAACTCATTTGTGCATTTATTCAATAAACTTAAAAGCCTTTCTGCGCCCCACCCTGTCCGGACAGTGCCAGGTCCTGAGAGAGGTGTCAGGCGCAGACCTTGCTCTGGGGGGCTCAGACAAGGAGTGTGTACGTTAAGGAGAATGGAAAACTGACTTCAGTGACTTACACGACAGTGGTCCTACTGGTTCACAAAATTGACATATTGTGGGGGTAATGTGGCTTTCAGGGTTGGTTTGATCCAGCAACTTGACTCATCATGCTGGTTATTCAGACTCTCTCAGGTTCAGCTTTTCCCAAAGTTCATGGATTCTACTTGGCTTCTAATACTTCCTGTGCCTTTGTAAGTCCTCATTTATGGAAAAACGCAGACAGAGAAAACAGGGGAGAAGAGACCAATGGAGGCAGAGACTCAGAGAGAAAAAGAAAGAAAGAGATGGAGAAACAAAGACAGAAAGATAGAAACAGAGAGAGGCAACTAGTGAATGAGAATGTATCTCCTTCAGCTATGGGACAAAAGTCCTAGGTTTCTCTCTGATTAAACCAATTTAATGCCCATTCGCCAATCTGTGTGTGGAGGGAGGAGTGAACTAACCCCTACAGCCAAGGGGATGGACTTCTGCTGGTTGGATCCTCTGTTTACATCCTTAATATTTTTTCTGCATTTCTTTTTCAATCCCCACCTCCATTCTCTGCAGGGGGAGAAGAACCATGGCTTTGAGGTTCTGTACCACAGCGTGAAGCAGGGACCCATCTCCACCAAGGAGCTGGCGGACTTCATCCGGGAGAGGTGAGGTTCCCGCACCGTACTTACCACGTGGCCACACTCCACAGTGTGCGCAGCCTCGCCCCCTCATGGCCTCGCCCATCCCATCTCAGAGCCACACCGTGCCGCGGCCCTGTCAGGTCCAGATCCCTGCTGCTCCAGGAACCAAACCTGCTTGAAGCCCCGCCAGTGCAGTGTTTCCAACACTCTTGGTCCCATAGCCACTGTGAGCAAAGTTCCCCAGGTTTCCTAAGGCCTCCCGCAAAGGCGATAGTGTGACCTACTTAAAGGGAGTTTTGAAAACTCAATCTCATGCCCTAAGTCTGATAAAAGAAAACACGTGTGATAAAGTAATCTACATCTCTCTGTGTAAGTGTTCTGATGTTAGTATCCCAGAAAACATCATAAAGTCAAATTGCAAGTTAACCTCCTGCTCCCCGGCCACTCAGGAGCCGAACGCCTGCTAAGTCTGGCGGAGAGTTAGAAGCACTGGAGCCAGGGGTTTCTCTTCATGGCTGTCCACTGGTGCTGTCTGAGTGCGCAGGACTCTGAGCCACTCCTCATTTTGTGGCTCTTCTGCCCCCGGAAGCATCCACTCCTGCTGGCGGTGCTCCCCGGCTGCCTCTATCATAAAAGGCCCCATGGTTAATTGGTTTTAACTGGCACATTGCTGCCCCAAACACAATTGCAGTTCCAGAAGAAACTGTGAGGATGTTAGGTAGGCATTTAGCAGTGTCTGTCCAGAGGGAGAAAGGAAAGATGAGTTTGTCTCCTGTGATTAAATGAGAAGAGCCATGTAAAGTGTTTGCAGCACGTGCTCAAAAACTTGTTTTACTTGCTGCTGCTGCCGTTGTTAGTAAAATGTATTACTTAAGGATAAAAACCTCTCCCGTGAATTTCCTGAACACCTCCCCTGATACTGCCCTCACCGAGAGCCACTGCTTTGCTGTTTGAGATGAGGAAACTGAGGCCAAGAGGGGCAGGACATCTCCCACGGGAGCCCAGAACCTTCCCTATCTTTTCCCTGTCCTCCCACCCAGGGCCACTATCGAGGAGACCTATTCGAAAGCGATGGCGAAACTGTCCAAGCTGGCCAGCAACGGGTCCCCCATGGGGTGAGTGGAGTGGGGGTTCCCAGGTTGTGGGGTCCTGGGGTCATCAGGAGCCCACCCTTGGGTGGACATCTTTTCACACGTGTGATACGTAGGGTAGGGAGTCATCCCCCCCCACTTATGGGGCTAATTGGACAGAGGAAGGTGTATCATTCATTCACTTAACAAATATTTACTGAGTACCTGCTGTGTGCCAGGCACTGTGCCAGGCACTGGGGACCCAGTAGCCAGCAAGACAGATAAAATCCTCAATTACCTTCATGCCGTGTTCATGTCATGTACATCTAGGATGTGTGACAAGATTGAGGGGTCGGGCACTTCCTCTGGGGTGGGCCTAGCTTTCATGAGCTGAGACCTTAACAATGAGAAGGAGTCAGCCCTGAAAGGGCCTGGGGGGCAGAGACCCGGGCAGGCAGCTCGGCTGGGAGCCGCCATGCACTGTGTGTGTCCAGGGAAGAGCAAGGAGGCTGGCGTGGCTGCAGGGCCTGGGTGAGGCGGAGATGAGGTGGGGGGTTGGGTGCAAGGGCCTGCCACGTAGGTGACTTTTAAACAAGGATGTGCTGCAGTGCCATTTGCATTTGCAAAGTTCCTGTGGCTACTGTGGAGCAGCATTTCTGTCAGGGGAAAAGCGGAAGGGGGTGGGCACTGGAGAGGGGTTCTGTTGAGGTGGGTAGACCCCATGAACTTGGTTTGGGCTGTTGGGTCTTCCCTGCCTTTGGGTATCAGGTGGGGCCTGGAGTCTAAGTGAGGACTGTGGGGCCTCAGGACCTGAATTTAAGTTCCAGCCCTGATGTTCACATGCTGAGGGGTGTTGCCTGACTTATGGAGCCTCCTGTGCCTCCGTTTCTGCCTTGTCGCAAGTCTGCCTTATATGGTCTCAGTGGGGATTGAATGAGTTAATATGTGTTGATGTTTAGCAGGGCCTGGCACGCAGTAGGTGCCTGAGCCGATGGCAGCCGAGCTGTCTGAGGGGACCCAGGGGAGGCGGGCCTGCTGGGCCCTGGGTGTGACCCTGCCCCTCCCCAGGACCTTTGCCCCACTCTGGGAGGTCTTCCGTGTCTCCTCGGACAAGCTGGCTCTCTGCCACCTGGAGCTGACTCGGAAGCTGCAGGACCTCATCAAGGACGTGCTCCGCTACAGCGAGGAGCAGCTCAAGACGCACAAGAAGGTGCGTGCCCGGGCGGGACCGCCCCGTGGGGGGGTGCAGGGACGTCAGTGGCCAAAAGGAGCCCGGGCCTTCTGGGGCCTTCAAACCTCCAGCCCCAGCTGTGCCTCCGAGAATTCTGGTAACTCTGAAACATCACACCCAGAACCCCGTAGACCAGGGGGCAGGCAGGCATTTCGGACTCAAAACCCTAGACCAGAGGTGTCTGCATGCTGCAGACCGAGGGCTGGCCCAGCCCGCCCTGTTTCTGTGCTGTGATCGCAGAATGTTCATTACATTTTAAATGGTGGTGGCTGAGGATCAGAAGAAGAATATTTTGTGAGATGTGAAAACGATACGACACTCAGATTTTAGTGCCAGTAAATAAAGTTTTACTGGCACACGGCCATGCCCGTTTGTGTACGACAGTGGCTGGGACGTTTTTCAAGTTGAGCATCTGTGACTAGCAAACCCATTTACTGTCTGTCCCTTTACAGAAAAAGCTTAAAACCTCTGATCTAGATGGTTAGAAGAGACAGATATTATTATCTGACATTTCTAGACTCTTTCAAACCTAGAATCTTGAAAGATTCAAGCCTTAGCCAGGGATGTCAAACTCATTTTCACTGGTGGCCACATCAGCCTCACGGTTGCCTTCAAAGGGCCGAATGTAATTTTAGGACTGTGTAAATGTAACCACTCCTTAACAGTTAAGCGAGAGCCCAGGGCTGCTGCCGGGTAGAAACAAGGTGTCAGACTGGATAAAACAAGGTGGGGGGCCGGAGTCGGCCTGTGGGCCTGGTGTTTGCCACCTGTGCAGACTCTCAGGATCCCAAAGTAATTGCTTATAAATCTTGGCATTTATAGAGTCTCAAATCCGGAATTTTCACTCCTGTTTAAAAGGGAGGTTGGGCCCTGGCTGGTGTGGTTCAGTTGGTTGGGTGTTGTTCCGCACAAAGCGGCGGGTCGCTGGTTCAATTCCTGGTCAAGGCACAGCCTAGGTTCCGGTTCAGTCCTGGTCAGGGCACGTACAAGAGGCAACCAACCAATGTTTCTCTCCCTCTCTTTCTGCCCCCTTCTCCTCCCTCTAAAGTATAATTAATTAATTAATTAAAAGGGAAGTTAGGCCCTGGCAGGCGGCTCAGTTGGTTGGAGAGTGATCCCATACACAGAAAGGGTGTGTTTGATTTGCTGCCAGGGCACATACCTATGTTGCAGATTCAGTCCTTGGGATCCCTGGTCAGGATATACACAGGAGGCAACTGATCAATGTTTTTCTCTCACATCCATGTTTCTTTCTCTCTCTCTCTCTAAAATCAATAAACAGCCCTGGCTGGTGTGACTCAGTGGTTTGAGTGTCGGCCTGAGAACCAAAGGGTCACTGGTTCAATTCCCAGTCAGGGCATGTCCCTGGGTTGTGGGCCTGGTCCCCAGTAGGGGGCACGTGAGAGGCAACCACATATTGGTGTTTCTTTCCTTCCCTTTCTCCCTCCCTTCCCCTCTCTCTAAAAGTAAATAAATAAAATCTTTAAAAAATAAGCATATCCTTGGCTGATGATTAAAAAAATAGAGGCAGGGAGTTGGTAGTAGTACTTCATACGTACACCTGCAAATGGTTAAGATGGTAAATTTTATGTTATGTGTATTTCAGCACAATTTTCTAAAAATTGGGGACAAGGGAGTTTTCTACAGGCTGATGTGCAGCAATCTTGGGAATGGACTATGAAGTGGGAAAACCAGTGAGCTAAGTAGCACACACTGCTGCAATTTGTCATTTAAAAAGTAGGCTAAAACAAGCACATTTACTTGTCCATGTGCCCGTTATTTCTGGAGACATGTCATGGTAATAATGGGGACTCCTAGGCAGAGGCTTGGGAGGCTAGGGATCAGGTTGTGGGAGGTTTTAGGGAGCTCGCCCCTTAAAACTTTTTGAAGTATGGGTAAATTTACCTCTTTTAAAAGTTACAATTTTTAAAAAAGATTCTATTTATTTATTTTTAGAGAGAAGGGAAAGGAGGAAGGAAAAGAGGGAGAGAAACATCCATGAGTGGTTGCCTCTCGGTGCCCCCCACTGGGGACCTGGCCTGCAACCCAGGCATGTGTCCTAATGGGAATTGAACTGGTGACCCTTTGGTTTACAGGCTGACACTCAATCCACTCGCCCACACCAGCCAGGGCTAAAAAGTTAACAATTTTTGATGTTAAAATAATCCTCAGAAAAAGTTCTCTGTGGGGCCTGGAATTCCACAATGTTTGGGAAGCTGGGAATTCCATGGCCTGCACCTGAGGTCTGTTCAGGTGCTGCACCCCAGTGGGGGTTTCAGGTGGCACCCATATTCCGCCCTTCCCCACCTTCACAGTGCAAAGAGGAAGCAGTGGGCACGCTTGATGCGGTGCAGGTCCTCGCAGGCGTCAGTCAGCTCCTACCCAAGGCCCGCGAGAACTACCTGAACCGGTGCATGGACCAGGAGCGGCTGCGAAAGGAGAGCACAAGCCAGAAGGAGATAGACAAGGTGGGCCCACGGTTGCAGGTCCCTGGCCGACACCAGCCCACGCCGGCCTCCGGAGTTTGCAGAGATACGGGGGCTGCCTGATGGTAGAGTGAAAATATATCACAGAGCTATGGTTGTTGAACCTGAGTGTGGTCACCACACCCTGGGCACCCTAGGAAGTTTACCTGCTGGGGGAGGGGGTGGGGGGAAGCTTCCTGAGGGTCTCCTCCCAGCCCTGTCTCCTCCCTGTGCCTCTAGGCAGAGACTAAGACCAAAAAGGCTGCAGAGGGGCTGCGGCGCTCTGTGGAGAAGTATAACTGCGCACGCGCTGACTTCGAGCAGAAGATGCTGGACTCAGCCCTGGTATGAGACCTCTGTGTCCTGGGGCCCAGGATGCTAGGGGCCTCAGAAGTCCAGAGCCTCCCACACCCTTGACTCCTAGGAGCCTCAGAACCACAAGCATAAAGCCCTCAAATTCTAGAGCCAGTTAGCTCTTATTACTGTTGTTGATATTATTTCAAATACCATCTTTGTGCCTTGGTTTCCCCACCTGCAAAATGGAGACAGCCGTGGCATCTGCCTCTTAGAGCTGCTGTGAAGATTAAGTGAGTCACTGAAGTTTTCCGACTAGTACCAGTGCATAGAAACTGCTCTCTGAGATTTCTTTTTTTCCCATTTTTTATCCTCACCTGAGAATTTTTTTAAATTGCTTTGGGATAGAGGAAGAAGGGGAGGGAGAGGGAGACACACATCATTGGCTGCCTCCCATACGTTCCCTGACTGGGAATTGAACCCGCAGCCTTTTGGTGTACAGACTGTACTCCAGCCAACTGAGCCACCTGGTCAGGGCGATGACATACCATTTTTATTTCTATTATTATTGATTAAGTTTTTTAACAAATAGGGCAGGACTTAGAATAGTCTCCTACATTTCATGGTGGCTGAAAGGCCTGGGTTCTGGTCCAGCCTCCAGTCCTCACCAGCTACTGAACCTGTCACGAGACACGGTACCTTCTGGGTCTCTGTCCATCCACATGTAGAAACACAGATTGGAATCTCGGCATTAGAAATGAGATTGTTTTCTCATTTTGCAAGTGATAGAAAGTTACAAATTATAAAAAACTTCATTCTGACCAGCAAGGAAGGTACAGGCTCATGGAACTGAAAAGTTTGAAGGGAGGGCTCCAGGCATGGCTGGCTCCAGGTGCTCAAATGGTGTTGGCAGGAAGTTGTGCCTTTACCTCTTTTGCTCTCTGGGGCTTCCCTCTCAAGCAGACATGCCCTCCTGTGTGTGTGTGTAGCAAAGTGGCCACCAGATGCCTCCCCATGTACCCCACCAACTCACTGACTCAGGATATAAAAGTGTCTCTTTTCCTATAGTTCCAGCAAAAGACCTAGGGCAGACTCTCATTGGCTCTTCCCCAGACCAATCACTGATGCTAAGGTGTTGAAACATTCTGACTGATCAGGCTGAGTCACATGGCGACTCCCTGTGGCCTCCACCTTTCCACTTGCCCCGCTTCTCCTTCCTCAGCATTTCCAAGCCATGGAAGAGACCCACCTGCGGCATATGAAGGCACTGCTGGGCTCCTACGCCCACTCGGTGGAGGACACTCATGTGCAGATTGGGCAGGTGAGTGGGGCCAGGGGTGGAGAATGAAGGTGAGGGTGCTGAGCAAGAGCGCCTTTGCCAATTACACACTCCGCCCACCCTGCCCAGGTTCACGAGGAGTTTAAACAAAATATAGAGAACATCAGCGTGGAAATGCTGCTGAAAAAGTTTGCAGAAAGCAAGGGCACAGGCCGGGAGAAGCCTGGTGAGTCGGGGCATCTGGGGGGCTGGCTGCGTGGGAAGAACAGGGTTCAAGAAGCAGAGGACTTCCCTGGGCCTCAGGTTCCCTATCAGAAAAGTGGGCTGATGACAAATCCAACTCAGCAGCCCGCAGAGGAAGAGGATTTGATGCGTCATCTTCTGTGTAAATATCTTACAACCAGATACCAGAGGGGCCATGAATGCCAGACTCGGTCATTCAAATTTTACCCCAAGGGCCCAAAGAGACATTGCAAGGTTTTTAGCAAAAGACCGATTTTGAGCAAAACTGCCCAGATGCAGGATCTGGGAAATGTTGAGAGCAAAAGTTGTGGGGTCAGCCCTGGCTGGCCGGCTGGCTCAGTTGGTTGGACCGTCATCCTGTGCACCAAAATATTGCAGGTTCAATTTTGGTCCGGGCACATTTCTAGGTTTCAGGTTCGATCCCTGGTCAGGGCACATAAGGGAGGCAACTGATTGATGTTTCTTTCTCACTCTCTAAAACTGATAAAAAAAAAACACACATATCCTCAGGTGAGGATTAAAAAGCTTTGGGGGTCAGACCTGGGTTTGAGTCTTTTCTTCATTGCTCGCTGTGTTGACTTCCCTGAGCCTCAGTTTCTTCATCTGTAAAGTGAGGATGATGCTAATCCCAACCGATAGTGGTATGAATGTTCAGTAATCTGATGCAGGTAGAGTATATGCCTGGCACACAGTAGGGATTTAATAGATGCTGGTACAAAGCCTGTCCCAAAGTCAAGTCAAGCACTAAGGTCTGTCCTTTCTCCCTCCTATCTCCATAGCTCAGCCCCGGCTCAGGTCACCCCTCCTTGTGTGTGCCCCCACTCTGGCCCTTCACTAGCCCCGGATCAACCATGCATTGCTGCTGCTCACATATGCTCCGTGGCTCCACGCCTCCCTTAGGGGAGTCCCATCTCCTGACCTGGCACTTGCAGCCTGGCCCACTGCATAGATTTCCGGTCCATTCTCTGACCCAACCAAGTTCCACCCAGAAAAGCTGGAAGTAGAAGTAGCTCAGGCATCACCACTGCCCCTCCCCCACCATTCCATCCCCAGGTGGAGACAGAACCCTTGGCCCATCCCACTCATGGCCGTCTCTGCAGCTGGTTCAGCATCTTGCTCATGCCCTGTACCCTGTTGGCCTTCTAGGCTCAGGCTCCCTCTGCTGAGCTTCTCCATCTCTTCTCTCTCAGGGCCTTTGGACTTTGAGGCATACAGCGCAGCCGCCCTGCAGGAAGGCAAGTACGTCTGGACCTGGATGCCCAGGCTGGACTGTGGGGAAAAGGGGAGCAGAGCTGAATGGGAAGGGAGCACCCCCAGGACTCAGCTGTGCCCACCATCTGTCCTCAGCAATGAAACGTTTGCGGGGAGCCAAGGCCTTTCGCCTTCCAGGACTGAGCCGGAGGGAGCGCGAGCCACCTGCAGCTGTGTGAGGAAGCACCCCAACAGCCCTGGCCCAGGCTATCCCACAAGTCCCCTGCTGAGGGTAGCCCAGCAGTATTCTTATTCCAGGCTAGACACAGAGTGCCTCTGGCCCAGGCTAACTCCATATCACCTACTCAAGCTAGTCCAGAATTCTTCCCTCTGCCAAGGCTAGACCAGGGGTACCTGCCTCAGATGCACCCAGGATTACCCCGCCCAGGCTGGCCCAGGGTCCCTCCCGTTGTCAAGTCTAGTCCTTCTATTTCTCCCCTTCATCCATCCCAGCGATTCTCACTTTGCCAAGGTGAGCCTGGGAGCCTCCCTGCCCAAACTAGTACCAGTCCTTCCCTACGCCCATAGTCTCCCTGGCTAGCCCAGGGTTCTTCTCTTTTCAAAGGCTAAGCCCTACATTCCATGCCTTCTGAGGCCAGCCCTTCTCACCAGCCCCAGGGCTCCTCCCCTTCCACGCTGTTTAAGAACAGCCCTCGCTCTGCTAAGTCCAGGTCCACTGCCTCCCACGCCCCGGCAAGCTGGGATCCCACCAGCTGCAGGGCCAGCTCAAGGCATTATTGCAACCCAGGCCCATGCCCTCAGTTGCTGTTTCCAGTGTTGGGGGCTGAGGGGACAGATGAGGTCGGGGAGCTGACACCGTATCTTTTTCCATCTGCAGAGACCCCGTGGAGCCTGACGCAGCGGTGAGTGCCATCGGGGCTGGGTTCAGGTCTGGCCCAGTGGGGGGCTGCAGGGCAAAAGTGGAGGTTTAGTAGGGAAGAGCCTGACTCACCACCTGTCCCCGCAGCCCTGTCCGGAGGTGGATGAAGAAGGCTTCACTGTCCGGCCTGATGCGACCCAGAACAATATCCTTCTGGCACCCTCTGGAGGCAGTTGTTGGCATAGCAATGATAAAGCTCCGTCCACAGTGATTTCTCTCCCATTAGCAACCCTCTATGGGTGCACCCTGTGGGGAGCCTCTAGTGTGGACAAAGCAAACTCAGATGCAGACACCTGCCCTGTGAGGTCTGGACTGGGCAAGAGGGAGAGAGGAGGGGCTGAGTTACAATAGAGGGGGATTGAAGAGGGCTTCCTGAAGGAGGGGGCACCAGTGTTGGGGTTAAAGAGTTAAATTGGAATTCACTGGTTAGGCCAAGGCATGCTTGTGCAAAGGCTCGGGTGGGGCAGGGGGAGGGGGTGAAAGATGGTGTCAGGGCCAAGGGTGATAACTGGTGAGAGAGAACTCTGTAGGCTCTCAAGGGGTTTGAACCGGAAGGGCCATGCTCAGACTTGAGGGTCGACTAGCTGGAGGCCCTGCACTGGGACCCGCTTGGCCCCTTGACTGAGGTGCACGCACAGTTGAGCCCTCCCGCTTCTCGTCCAGCGACTCAGACTTTGACGACGAGGAGCCCCGCAAGTTCTATGTGCACATCAAGCCCGCCGCGGCCCGGGCCCCAGCCTGCAGCCCCGAGGCAGCTGCTGCACAGCTCAGGGCCACGGCGGGCAGCCTCATCCTCCCTCCGGGTCCGGGGGTGAGGCTCAGGAGAGGTGTGCAGGGTGGGGCTGGGGAGCTGGCTGGGCACACCCAACCTGACGCCACCCACTTTGTCCACAGGGCACCATGAAGCGCCATTCTTCCCGTGAGTAGCCTGTCCAGGGGTCTTCGGTTTGGGGAGGAGAACACGGAGGGGAGACCGGGCCCGAAGTGTGGGTGTGGGTTTGAATCCCAGCTCTGCTGTGTGTCTTGGGGCAGGTGCTTACCCACCCTGACACTCAGTCTCCTCTCCTGTGAAAGGAGGTCATTACGAGAATTAAATGGGGTCCCAAGGAGTATCCCAGAAAGAAGCCCAACCCTGGAGAGAGTGTGGCTCAGGTTTAAGTCCCTCTCTGCCTGGTTTGGTCAGCCTGGCCAGCTGGCTGGACAGCCCCAAGCCTCGGTCTCCTGGTCTGAGGAGTGGGGAGTCCTGTAGCCCCAGTGCCAGGAAGGCTCAGGGAGACCCTTCTCTTGCAGGGGACGCTGCTGGGAAACCACAGAGGCCTCGATCTGCCCCGAGGGCCAGCAGGTGAGTCCACAGAGGGGGACATGGGGTCAACCCAAGTGGGCAGGCGGGGGCCATCCCATCATCTCCCTCCGCCTCCTCAGCCCCCTCCCAGCGTCTGTCTCCCCTTCTCTCTCCCAGGCAGAGTTCAGACACTTAGCGATTCATCCAACGAACATGTGGGCAGTGCCTGCTGTGTATTCATGCCACTCTGGGTTCTGGGGGTATATGGCCCAGATAGGCCCCCCTTCTCTGCGGCATGTTCTAGTGGCTCAGATTTTTTGTGTGTGTGGCTCAGATTTTAAGAATAACAAATAAGTTAGAGCATGTTCAGTATTTTGAAGTGTTACAAAGAACTAAAGCAGGTGATGTGACGGAAGATGGGAATGGCGACTTCGACGGGGCTGGAAGTGCAGGCCCTGGGCGGTGGGGGTCGGGGGTGGCTTTGGGCTGAGTCCTGAAGAGAAGCAGGAGTGGGCCCAGGGAAACTGGGGGGAATGGAGGCCAGACCAACAGCAGCATGTGCAAAGGCCCTGAGCTGGAAGGAGGCATGGAAACAACAGAACAGCCCCCCTTGTCCGTTCCGTCCCAGCTGCACAGAGAAGCTGCAATCAGATGAGCAGGTTTCAAATAACCTCTTTGGGCCACCCCTAGAGTCAGCCTTTGATCACGAAGATTTTACAGGTGATGGGGGTACAGGCTTCGGGGGGCGTGGGTGTGGCCAGAGGGAGGGTGGATGGAGCCACTGCAGGGTAGGTGGCTCTGGTGGGCAGGAGGCTGGGCTGGGCTGGAGGGAGGATGTGGGGGTCCTTTGTGGGTCAAAGGGAAGATCCCTGGGGCCAGGTCAGTGTGAGGGTGGGCGGAGCCACAGTGTGCATGGGTGGAGCCAGAGACAAGCTGAAGCCCCTAGGGGTGGGGGCAGTGGGTAGGTAGATGGGACCTCAGTGGAGATAGAAGTGACCAGAGCACATGGCCTGGGGTGGAGGGGTAGGCCCTGGCTTCGAATGGGGACGGGCCTTTCTGAACCTGGGTGTGGCCTGCAGGAAGCTGGCTGCTACTCCCTGTGGGCAGGGTCTGGAGCTGGCTGCCCCTTCTCCCCCCAGGCTCCAGCAGTCTGGGCTTTACCTCCAGCCCCTCGCCTTTCTCCTCCTCATCTCCGGAGAACGTGGAGGACTCTGGCCTGGACTCCCCGTCTCACACAGCACCAGGCCCCTTCTCTGAATCCTGGGTCCCCCGCCCAGGCACCCCACAGAGCCCTCCTAGCTGTAGGGTGCAGCCACCTGAGTCGAGGGGAACACGGCCCCTGTTGTCCTCAGACTCACCACAGCCCCTGGCATCGTCCCCAGGCCCCTGGGGGCTGGAGGCCATGGCTGGAGGAGGTAAGCCCAGCAGCTGGGAACTGTTATCAGAACCCTGAGGGAAGGAAGAGCACCTACCATGATCCGGGGCCTATGGGGGGGCACCCCCCCCTGCCATTTTATAAGGACAATAATAAAATGGATATTTAACAAGGCAGGGGGTGGCAGGTACCTGATGAGGGCTCCCAAGCGTGGGGCCTCCCTGAGGAGAGACAAGTGAGCTGAGATAGGCAGAGGTGCAGGTGAAGCCACGTGGATATGGGGAGGGCGCCCCCAGCAGAGGGCACTGCCTGTGCAAACGCAGTGCAGCAGGACCCAGCTAGACCATGGCTAGACCCCTGCGGAACAGAGCGATGACAGGGAGGAGGAGGGGCAGCAGGGAAGGTGTCCGAGGCCATTGGCGCCAGGCAAGGGGAGGCCGCCCAGGGGCAGCAGAGGAAAGGGGAGGGTCCAGGGCTGAGCTGAGGCGGGGCTAGAGGGTGGAGGGAGGAGAGCAGGCAGGAGTGGGCTCCTGGAGGTCACGTGAGGGGAGGGGAGTCCCCTTTGCATGTAGAGGAACTGTGGGCTGTGACCACATGGGGTCCCCAGCAGTGGTAACGGGGTGCTCGGCATTGCCTGTGGTTAGCGAAAGACCCTGGTTGGAGCTGCTTCAAGGGAGGGCCCGAGGGAGTGAGTGTGGACTGTGAGTGTCGACAAGTTGAGTTCTCTGAGCTTCACTGTAGAACGGAGATTCTCAATCAGGCCAGTTCTGCCCCCAGGGGACACCCAGCAAGGTCACCACTGATATTTGATTGTCACCTCTGGAGGGATGGGGACAAACTAGCATCTGGTGGGGTAGGGCCAGGGATGCTGCTCTCCACAGTAAGTACACAGGGCGGCCCCACCCCAGGAGGTGATCCGCAACGTGAGTGTGCCCGCAGTGCTGTGGAGCAACCCCGGAAGCCAGAGGCGTGTGGCCTGGGTGGTAGTGGGAGGGGCGGGGCTGAGCAGAGCAGGGCACCCCGGGAGGCAGGAGAGTGAGGGGACCCTGGGTGTCAATGCCCGGTTAGTTAACTTAGAAGGGTGAGCCTCAGACGCGGGCCAGGGCTGGAGGCCACCCCTATGCGCTCCAAATGTTAGGTAACGACCCTCTTCCGAATGCCCCCTGTAGCGTGCCTGCCATCTGAGCACCCAGCCCTTGGCTAGGATTCTGCCAGTGACAGGGAGCTCACCTCTTATTGGGCCACCAGGCTGGTGTCTGGCGGGCTCGGGGTTGTGGACGGTGTCTGCAGTCTTGTCTGGCGCCTGCTCAGTAGCCCCAGGACTTCAGACCACCAGGGGGTCTCCCCACAATAGTCCGACTCCCAGTTTTGGGTCGAGTTCCAACCCGGGGAGGCCCAGGAGGCCCAGGGCAGCATCTCAGCCATCTTTGTCACACTTGTTCCCCAGAGCCGAGGCCCACACCTGCCGACCTTACAGCCACGGAGGGCCTGGCAGCCCTGCCCCGGAGGCCCCGCTCCAGGAAGGTGTCCTGCCCCCTTGTGAGCAGCAACGGGGATCTGGTAGGGTGAGGGGGCGTGGCGGGAGCTGGGCTGGGGGTCGCCCCCGGGGTCAGCGCCAGGACACTGCTCCTTGGGTGTTTCCAGCCCAGCCCATCTCCTTCCCTTCCAGTCTCACTCTCTGAGCCCCTCCCCACTGGGCCCTTTGGCCCCCAGCACTGCCCCAGAACGTTCCAGCTTCTCCTCCCAGACAGGTCACGGTACGTGTGGTTTTCACCTCCTCTGGTCTGGGTGCGGGGCTCAGTGATGCAGTAGAGGCCCTATGGGCAGAGCGTAGGGTCTGGAGCCTGAAAACTGTGCTCACTCTCTGTCTATCCCTGGTTCCTGCCCCGCACCCCCAGGGATCTCCCGGGGCCCAAGCCCTGTGGTCCTGGGCTCCCAGGATGCCCTGCCCGTGGCCACCGTCTTCACCGAGTACGTCCACGCCTACTTCCGTGGTCACAGCCCCAGGTACGTGGTGCCAGGCCTGGTGCAGACAGTGAGAGGCACGCAGGGCTCCCTGGGGGCTGTGCGTCTGGGTCCCAGAGCGGACAGCCTTCACGTGTGTTTCCTGACCCGCTTTACTGTGGGAGGGCTGGGAACACTGAGCTGAGCAACTGGGCCCTTCCCTTCGGGGCAGTGGGAACCACAGAGGGTACTTGAGCAGGGCTAGGCATATGGTGGCTGCAGTTCAGAGCAAGTCCTTCTGGGCCGCTGTGGGCACCAACCTGAAGGGAAGAAGACCAGAGTCCAGGCCCACAGGAGGGGTGGGTGAAGGGTGAATTGAGGGACCAGGGATAGTCTGGGGGCAGTGCCCAGAAGAAAAGAACTTGAAGTCAAACCGAGAAGAGGAAGAGAGCATTAGACCCAAAACCCAATCTGAGGACTCTTACAAAACGGAACGTGTGCTGTGAGCTTCCTTGTGGCCTAGGGGAAAAAAGAACTAGGGAAGGAGGTTTCCTGCCTCCACCAGCCCAGTGTGGATTCTGATTGGTGCCTGGATTGCTATCCAGGCAGAGACCCGATGGGAGGAGGTTGGGGGTAAGGATGCTGGGCATAGGCGGGGCCTCTCTGCTACTGCAGACACAGGGACCCACGGGCTACAGTGGAGCCAGGAGCGAGGGGGCATAAAGCTGAGCCCTGAGCCAAAGCCCAGTCCCCTCACCTCTCACCCAGCTGCCTGGCTCGAGTAACTGGGGAGCTGACCATGACCTTCCCCGCTGGCATCGTGCGTGTATTCAGTGGGACCCCGCCCCCGCCCGTCCTCAGCTTCCGTCTGGTGCACACAGCACCCATTGAGCACTTCCAGCCCAGTGCCGATCTCCTCTTCAGGTACTGTTGGGAGGTGGGGGTGAGGAACAAGGGGTCCCAGAGGCAAGTGGGGGACAAAACTGCCCCACCCTCCTCTGCCTCACAGAATTTGCTGTGTGTCCCTGGGTTAGTCCCTCTCCATGTCTGAACCTCACTTTCCTGCCCTCCTTCGCTTCCCACCAGCCACACTTAGCTGGGCCCAAGGTGACCCAGAAAATCAGCATCTTCAGGAAGCCCTTGGGGTAGGTGGGATGCTGGGGACCCCGAGAAGGCTTCTTCTGAGTGTGGGAGTGATGGTTCCGGGTCTCTGCAGTGACCCCTCTCAGAGCGACCCTGAGACCAAAGACTTCTGGCTCAACATGACGGCCCTGACTGAGGCACTGCAGCGCCAGGCAGAGCAGAACCCAGTCGCCTCCTACTACAACGTCGTGCTGCTGCGGTACCAGGTGGGCTGGGTGGAT
Source organism: Micronycteris hirsuta (assembly GCA_004026765.1). Taxonomy (NCBI): domain Eukaryota; kingdom Metazoa; phylum Chordata; class Mammalia; order Chiroptera; family Phyllostomidae; genus Micronycteris; species Micronycteris hirsuta. The sequence continues at coordinate 8,613 of PVJI01011551.1, read as the reverse complement.
GGGATGGAAGAGGGGGCAGGGAGGGGATGGTGGGGGGGCAGTGTGAGGGTGGGCAGGGCAGAGGGGGCCAGGAAGGAATGATAGTGGGGCAAGGGGGGCAGAGAGTAAATGGTGGTGGGGTAGGCAGAGTAGGAAGCTGGGCTTCCAAGTGCAGACAACATCATTATGCAAATTAGAAGTGCCCCTCCCAGGGCTCCACCCTGGCACCCATCCACAGACTGGATTAGGATGAGACCCTCTCCTGCCCTCTGCTGGAAGTGTGGTGTAATGCAGACTCCTATCTGCAAAGTCTGCAGGAAAGGGCCTCTTGGGGCAGTGTGTGCAGAGCAGACCCAGCTGGTTGACAGTGTGTGGCCTGGCAGGATGGCACGGCCCAGTCTATGTCTCTTCCCTTTCCTCACTCTTTCTAGTTCTCCCGCCCGGGGCCGCAGTGTGTGCCTCTGCAGCTGAGCGCGCACTGGCAGTGTGAGGCGACCCTCACTCAGGTCTCGGTGGAATACAGCTACCGGCCCGGTGCCACGGCTGTGCCTACGCCACTCACCAATGTCCAGGTCCTGCTGCCTGTGGGGGAGCCCGTGACCAATGTCCACCTGCAGCCAGCCGCCATCTGGTGAGGGCATGTGGAAGGCTGAGAGAGGCACAGCGGTGCCCGCTGAATCCCCAAGCCTCCCACTGATGAAGCAACTAACGGGTCCGCCCTGGACCTACAGGTCCCTGTGAGCTCGCCCTGCTTACACCTGAGGGTGCTATTAACAGTAATAATATCTGGCACCAAGAGCTGCCTCCTTGTCAGGCGTGTCCCATGGGCTCTGCATGCATTTGTTAGCTTCAGGCTCCTAGCAGTTGCTCCGGGCCTGGACTGCCACCATGCCCGTTTACAGAGGGACACGGAGGCAGGGGGAGGCTAAATTGCTTTTCTAAGGTCACAGCATGATTTGAACTCAGCCCCAATGTTGCCTTATATTTTTTTATAAAGGATAGAACCTGCAAGAAGGAAGCCACACTTATAGGACCAAATGCACCTTCTAAAAAGGCTGCAAGGCTGTGGGACCCCTGGGGACCTGCTGCTCCACACCCTGCCCCTATCTCACCGATGGGGAAACTGAGGCAAGGGAGGGGCCTGGCTTGCTCAGGTCGTGGAGCTGAGAGGCAACTGGGCTGGGACCCTGGGCTCTCAATGTTCTCTCCGGGGTAGACTCACCAAGCTTCTCTTGATGCCAGGAACCTGGAGGAGAAGCGGTTCCTATGGAAGCTTCCGGATGTGTCCGAGGCAGGGGGTGAGTTCATGGTTGTACGTGAGGGTTCAGAGGGCTCATGTGGAAGGGCTTATTTAAACTGGGGAGGATCGGGGATGTGCTGGGGTAGGGAAGTGTGGGCATGTGGACAGGCTTGGAAGGGCTTTGACAGAGCTGGAGGAGAGGCACCCTGGGAGTGGGCACAGCAGGTGCAAAGGCCCTGAGGCAGGACTCCTTTACAAACCACGCAGAGTCTCATGGGGCCAAAGGAAAAGAGTTCAGGGGCACAAGAGTAGGTCAGAGGGGCAGAGAGGCCACAACTCAAAGGACTTGGGTGGAAGGCCAAGGAGAAGCCTGGGTACAGAGGGGCTGGGGCCAGGGATGGGACACAGCTGACCTCAGGCCTCCCCAGGCTCCGGCCGCCTGTCTGCCAGCTGGGAGCCATGCTCAGGGCCCAGCACTCCAAGCCCCGTGGCCGCTCAGTTCACCAGTGAAGGGGCCACTCTGTCCGGCGTGGACCTGGAGCTGGTGGGCAGTGGCTACCGCATGTCACTGGTAAAAAGAAGGTTCGCCACAGGTATGCCCACCCTGCTGCTGCCATGCCCCTGGGAGCCAGGGCGCAGGACTTGTGGGAGGCATTTGGGGTGCTCAGGAAGGATAGGTGGGTATTGGGGCATGGAGACCTAGGATGGGGGAGCGTCCCAGGCAGGGAGGGATGGCCAAGATCCCAATGGGAGGGGTCAAGAAGGAAGACAAATATTTCTGGGTTGTCCCCGGTAGGGTGGGTGTTCTTGCAAGGATCCGAGCCTGGAGCCTGAAGCCCCACTGCAGTGACACCCTCTCTGTCCTCCGGCTCCCTCAAGTGGCTGCTGGGGCCCATGGGGCAGTGAGTTAAGGGTGTTTTGAGGAAGATTGGGGGATCCCAGGGTAGAACAAGTGACCTTTCCCCACTCACGACCCTGCTTCCCCCAGGGATGTACCTGGTGAGCTGCTGAGTCCCGGAGGCTGACCAGCCTGCTGGCCCCAGCTCTGCACCGAGTCCTGGTGCTGGGTGACTGCCCCCTGCCTGCTCGCTAGTCCAGGGGACTGCACCTGGCCTCCTCCGAGGCCCTGACTCTGTGGAGAGGAGCCCCACGCCCAGCCTGGCTGAGCCTGAGATGCACTCCTGCTCACACCAGTTCCCACACAGGTCCTTGGACTTTTAATGTTCTTTGAATAAACACTTTATTTTCTAATAAAATAATGTTCCTGCTGCTGGAAGTTTCCTTCCTGTCGCCAGAGAGGAGAGGAAGAGAAGGTGGACGCCTGGGGGAGATCTAGCATGCCTAATGCTCCCCATCGCCCCACCCCTCCCGCCTGGCCTGCGAAGTGATGCTGGGACAGAACAAGCGAGACGTGGACGCCCCCAGCCCCACGGACTCAGAGCTGGGCTGGTGGGAGCAACGAGGACTGGAGGAACCCAGAGGCGGGTGTCAGGAAGACTTCCTGAGGAGAGGGTACTCTAAATGCAGCTCTGAGGTGTGAGTAAGAGTTTGCAAGCTGGAGATGGGCACCCCAGGCCAAGAGATAGCGAGTTCCATGAGAGAGCGATTAGTCAGTCCATGAACATCAGTTGAGTACCCACTGTATGCCAGGCGGTAAGGAGCCGACTGCGAGCAAGCGGCAAAATGCTGTTGGAAGCCATAGGCCGTGAGCCCAAAGCCTGGCTTTAGAGCCCGCTTGGTGGCTGTGTGACTTTGAGCAAGTGACTCGACCTCCCTGTGCCTCAGTTCCCTCTTCTGGGAACCCACCTCGCTGGGTGGCTGAGGGGAGGTCTCACACTTGGACAAGAACCTGGCACAGAGGAAGCACCCCGGCAGTGCTGGCAGCTGTTCTGTGATGGGAGCTGGGGTGCGGGCGGGCCTCAGTGCAGGTGGGCGAGCAGGGGCCTGCTCGGGGGCCCAGGACAGGCTCGGTCTCCAGCCCACGGTGCAGGGAGCAGGTGTGAGCTCCGTGGAAAGTTCTGCGTCCTAGTGGACGAGTAAGGGCCCTGCGAGCCCAAGCCTCAGGCTGGGCAGGCCCCAGGGACCCAATGGGGGCCAGACGGGACTCAGGAAGTGGGGTTCAGCCGGTGGTCTCTGATCCTCCCAGCCTGTCTTCCAAAGGGAGAAGGGGGGCCCTGACTGGTGTGGCTCAGTGGGTTGGGCGTTCTCCCCCAAACTGAAAGGTCGCTGGTTCAGTTCCCGGTCAGGACACATGCCTGGGCTGTGGGCCACGTCCCTGCAACCCCGGTTGGGGCGTGCAGGAGGCAACAGGTTGATGCTTCTGTCACACGTCGATATTTCTCTTCCCCTTTCTCCCTCCCTCTCCTTTCTCGACAAGTAAATAAATGAAAATCTTAAATATCAAACAGAAAATGGGGTCCTGGCTGTGCCTCAGTGTCCTCATCTGGGAAGTTGGGAGCAGTCTGGGCCACGGCAGCTCAGCGCACATCAACGCTGCGTTTCTACCGGGGCGGGTGCAGCAGTCAGCGCAGTCAAGGGGCGTCTCAGGCGCTGGCTGCTGCAGCCACACACTTCCCTGCCGCCAGCAGGACTGTGGGGCCAGTGGAGGCAGGGCCCGCCCTCTGCCGGGCCTCAGCCCCGTAGAGGAGCCAGAATCAAACACCTGATCCGTGGGCGCTTCCCCTCCATCCCAAGTCTTTGCATACATGTGCGTGCATGCAGGCGTGCATGTGTGTGCTCTCAGTGGCCTCATGTCCCCCAAATGGTCCCTTTGCTGGTCCTACGTGACTGAGTGGCTGGCGTGCCATCTCCATGTCAGAGGCCCCTGCCTGGGGGGACACTGTTTATCACCACCTCTCAGTGGCTTGGCTTGGCTTTCTTGGGTCACAAGTGAGGTTCGGTATCTTCTAACACAGAAGGCATTTCTGAAGTGTGGGCCCCGGATGTCCAGAGCTGTGTGGCATGGGCCAGGAGGAAGAATGGACACCCCTTTGACTTGCCAGGGCAAGAAGGCTGGCACTTTATGGTTCCTCGGTCTCCTACACCCGGGAAGCCCAACCTCACAGTGAGGCCCGAAGGGATTAGGTCACCTGCCGGGGCCACCCCAGTTGGTGAGTAGCCTAAATGGGGCTTTGTAAAAAATTAATATGACGTTCACATAGCTAAATTAATCATGTACAGTGTGGCCTGGGGTTGGGCACTTGAAGCAAACATCATCAGTCTGAAGGTCTGTGGGAAGAGCTGGCGCTTATGGGAAATCTTGCACTCCGCGTAACCGTGAGAACCCTGCGCCCTAGAACCCCGCAGGAAGACTCTATGTTCACAGTAAGCTCCGCGCTTCTAACTTCCCTTTCTCTTACTTCCCTTCCCTCATAGAAACGGTCCTCCACCATGGCGCGCAGGCCAGAGTGAGCCCTTGGCTAGCCGTGCCTACGTGCGCTGGGTCGCCGCCCTCTCTTTTTCCTAAGCAAATCCTGGGTGACAAAACACCTAGTCGATATTATTTTTCTGCTAACGACCTCTAGTTCCAGAACATTCCATCACCCCCAAAGAAGGGCCCATTCCCACAAGCAGGTACTCCCCTCCCCCACCCCCGACGACCTAATCCAGCTTGCTGTCTCTGTGGATGTGCTGTTCCGGACATTTCACTTAAATGGAATCAGACAACATGTGGCCTTTGTGTCTGGCTCCTGTCACTCAGCAGGGTGTTTTTCAGGCTCACCCACATGGCAGCCTGTGTCGGCGCTTCAGTCCCCTTCACGGCTGAGTGGCGCTCCCGTGTGTGTGTGTGTGTGTGTGTGTGTGTGTGTGTGTGAGAGCCACGTGTGTTCACCCCTCATCAGCTGGTGGACACCTGGGCTGTTCCCGCCTTTTGGGATGTGACTAGCGCTGCTCTGAACACGAATTGCAAGGGTGGGTGTGAACGCCTGTTCTGGGTCGTTTTGATGGGGACCTAGGAGTGTGATTGCTGAGTCACATGATAACGACAGTCCCGATTTGAACCAGGGCCCTGAGCCTCAGAATCTGCCCTGGGAGCTTTGCAGCCACTCTGGGGTCCTCCTTTCCTGGAACCCCTGATGAGACAAGTCTCAGCCTCCTGGGGTGGGCGGGGTTGGTGGTGTACAGAACTCACTTCCTCCACCCTGGATGCAGGATTAGGGTGGTGTGCATTTCCCAGTGACACCGCAGGAGGGGCTCTGCCTGGTGTGGGGGACCAGCGGGGACACTCACTCCCTCAACAACCAGGCCTTTGAGTTGTATTCTGGCTCCTTTATGGGGCCCAGGAACTCAGGGAGCCCAGGGCTCCATAGGATGGGGGAGAGCTACGGACTGAGATAGTGGTGAGGGAGAATGGGCGTCCAGAGCTCCAGACGGGGAAACTGAGGACCTGCCCCCATCCCCACAAAAGAAACGATGGGTGAGTACAACCATCGCCTGGCGCCCTGTGGACCCAGATCGCCCGACTCCAACAGTCAACACTGGAGCCGTCTAGACACCAGATGCACACAGCACCGGGTGGGGGTGGGTTCGAACCTCCAGCAGCCCCAACCCCAAGAATCTTGAAATCGGACTTGCAACTTACGGAATCTTTCCGAATGTTAGCCGGTGGCCTCCGATGTCTGGGATCTCAGGTTTTTAGGGTTGGCAACTCTCCGATCTCCTGCAGGGACCCGAAAGGCCACCGGATTCAAACTGCTTCCTGCCCCCTTTCCGCCCTTTCTTCACCGAACACAAGGTGGACCAGCGCTGGGGGAGGCGGGGCCCCGGCTTGCACACCACCAGCGCAGGGGAGCTCACTCTGCGACTGTGGGTTGGTCTCAGGTAGGATCGTGAGCCGCAGAGGACGGCGGAGGCCACAAAGAGCACAGCTGGTGGATGGAGCCAGGCGATTGAGGGGAAGGGCGGGGCCGGGGAGGGAAGGAGGAGGGGCCAGAAGGGGGAACTTCTACCCGGCAACCGGGAAATTCGGCCCAGCAGGTGGCTAGGCAGGGGGCTGGCCGGCAGGAGGCGAGGCCCGGAGGGGGCAGGGGTTAGGGGGCGGGGCTCGCGCTCAGGTGAAACTCGTCCTCCTGGTCGCCCGCGAAGAGGAGTAGGGGTCGCAGACTGGACCGCGTCTGAGGGTGAGTGCTGGGTTTCCCGAGGACCTGGTGGGCCCCCTTGGTGGAAGGGAGGGAGTGCGGGTTCTTGGGGAACTCGGGCAGGTGCCTGGGGTGGCGTCTCTGCGGGCGTTCACTGTGAACCTGCCAGGAGATGTGGAGCCCATCTCCGTACCCAGTCTCAAAATCCCTGCGGTCCTCCGTCATCCCTAATAGTAACCCCGGCTTTTCTAAGGCCGGCTCAGACCTGGCCGGGAAGGAGGTCTCCCCGACACCCGGGGCCGGGGAGACAGAGGCCACCTGGAACTCTGGCATCCCTGATCCCTGCATTGCCCCACGGACGGTTGAGGCGACCCTAGTTTCCTGCCCTCACCTTGCCCACCTCCAAGTATAGGGCGAGATCAGAAAAAGTGAAGGATGAGAAGTGGAGGGCTCTCTGTGCGCTCTGGACGTTACTAGTACTTTTGTCATTATTGCTGAGATCGTTAGGGGTCTGTGACACAGGCTGGAAAAGGATTCACAAAGAGAAGAAAGTGCAGACAGTAAAGTTTTTATTCACTCTCCAAGAGAGGAGAGGAGCTTGGTGTGGAGAGGTACACCTGTGCTGAGCGGTGGGGGCTTTGAGCTTTTATTGGATTATAATTGGATTACAAAAGGCTGGGGGTGGCTGTTGGGTGACCCTTGTGCTATTCGGGGCCTTGCAAGACTGGGTGGTCTTTCACAAGCTGCAGTTTGCTCCAATGTTATCTTTGCCTGAGGCTGCTGGGGGGCGGGGTCACTTTCGCCCTTGCTTTTCCAGTAGTGTTCCAGTCCTGGGGACACAGCTCAGAGGGTAAAATGGCAGTCGTGTTTGACAAGGGCATAGGGCGGCTCAGCCGATGGTGCTGGCTTTGTCCTTTCATCAGGAGCACTGATTTGGGAAGGAGTAGCACCTGGGGCCCCAGGTGGGCTTTATTACTGTTACTTGAGGGAGCTGCTCCTGACCACTAGTCTCTTCCATTGCCCCCAGCCCTGCCGGGCACTGGGCCACATTCAGACCCAAAGACCTCAGCGCATGGCTTCCCCGGGGATTCAGGTCCCTGCTCAGCTTCAGATTCAGGCAAGCTGCTCCTGGTCCTTAGACATGCCTCAGTTTCCCTGCTGTGAGGAAGGACAATAACCCAGCTCCCATGAGGATGTACAAGGTGTTCAGCAGGCAGAAGCTTTTATGATTAGGCTGCTCCTGGCCACTGGGGACCTCGAGTGAGTGACTTGAGGTCTCTGAGCTTCACTTTCCCTAGGACATCAAGCAAAGCTCATGCTATGGGTGACAATGCTGAAGGTGACATCAGTCAGTAAGCCCTATGGCCATTAAGTGGGTGCCCAGTGAACTTCAGCCATCACCGTAACCATATGAATAATAACTATTATTACTGTTAGTACAATTATATCGTTAGCCAGGTTCCCGACCAACTTTCCCTCTGGATCAGACTTTTTTCTCATGGCCACTTTTCAGATGGGGAAACTGAGGACCCCACACCCTGCTTGGCCCGGGGACTCCTGTCGTCCAGATCTGGGGTTCAGTGCCCAGAGGGAGCTGGTCAGATATGGAGCTGGTCCTGGGGCCACCTCTTCCTCCCACTGCCCTGTGGGCTTTTAGGCAGCAGGGCTGCTGCCGGACCAGGCAGGGCTGAGGGTCCGAGGGAGAAGGCCTTGCCCTGCATCAGTTGCCTGGGCCCCCATCTGGCCTAGGTGAGTGGCTGTGTTTACCCAGCCCAGCCCAGCCCTGACACCTACGTATTCTTCCCTTTCCTGTACCCCAACGGTTGATGACTTCTGCCAAGTACTCTGGGTGTGGGGAAACCAAGGAGGGGCCTCTGACATTCTCTGCTCCAGGTTAGAGCTCAGGGAATCCAGATAAGCTGGCTTGGCATCAGGAGGTAAGATGTCACTGGGTGATTTCCTGATACCACTTCTAAGGCCCAGCTTGGAGCAGCGACATGCCTCCACTCTCACTGCCCTGTGAATCAGGGAGGATGCCCATTGTCATGCTTCCTGATGGGAGTCTGGCTGGACTTGATTGCCCCACAATGATGAGGAGCTCACTACTTACATGGCCAACTAAGGGAAGTCCCACCAGACAGTGGTTAAAGGCAGGGTTTGGGTTCTCACTTGACTTTCCTTGAACGAGTACTTTGACCTCTCTAGCCTCAGTATCCCTATCCATGAAAACGAGCCTACCTTGGTGCTGCGGGCCGGCCGCAGCTGGGTCAGGGGTCTCCGAGGTGCGCAAGGCGTAGGCGAAAATGGGTAACAGAT
>PVJI01011550.1:0-55559 GCA_004026765.1 Micronycteris hirsuta | reverse complement strand
AAACTAAACATGTTGTAGGCCACCAAAAATCCTAAATTATTTTAGAAAGAAATTAGTTAATAGGTCATATTATCTTAAAACAATGCAATAAATAAGCAAAAAAGGAAAAAGGGCTCATAGTCATGGACAATGGGGTGATGATTGCAAGGGGATTAAGGTACAAAATGGTAATGGAAAAAATACTGTAAGAATTAAGTATAAATGCTATTAATACGGAAAATATTTGTTTAAAATGCTTAAAAATAAACAAACATATAAATGACTCTTAGGTCAAAGCAGAAATTAAGTTTATTATGAAAATTTCCTAGAATACAATGCAATGAAAGTATCACATATTACATTAGTGAAAGGCAACCAAATCTCCACCTAATGTATAAGACTAAATGAACATGTTCAAAGAAAATATCGGAAATTAAAGAACCAAACATTCAGCTCAAGAGTTCACAACAAATTAAAATGAAAATCAAATGAATAAAACAAAAGAACTAATACATAAGAATACAAACTGTAAAGAGTAAGTTAGAAAAACAAAAACAAAATCCCACCAAAAACAAAATAGCAGGAGAATAACAATAATCTAATTTTGTATTTTAAAATATAAAATTATCTCATTTTATAACAAATATAAATGATGATTTAAAAAATAGAATACTCAAACCTGGCCATATTAAATGAGAGAAAAGAAAAGTAAGTGGAGGAAGTCATAATTATGAAGCAGTAGGAATAAAAAAGATTAATACTATAGAAAGTGTTATATTTAGTGAAAAATCACTAAGTAAAAATTAGAAAATGTATATATCATAGAATATAAAAATACATTATCAACATTAACAACATATGAAAATTATATGAGGACACATAAAAACTATGAAACAGAAAAAACTTTTTCTTCAAATAGTGCCAGAGGAATATGATTCAGATGATCTTATGAAAAAGTTATATTGAAATCATTCCTGTGCTATTTAGACTGTTTCAGAACACAGAAAATACTTTATGAGGCACACAAAAGATTGATCCAAAACCCTTCAAAATAGCATATAAAAGTACACTATATTGCAACTGTGTTTAGAATAATAGATTTGAAGATCCTCAAAAAAACACTACCAATTTGTGCCTAGTGTTTTGTTAAGAAGCAATATAATATCATGAAGTGGAGTGAGTTCAAAAACTTCAAGGGAAATTAATTGCTTGTATTATATTAATATATCACATGCATATATAATCAATTATTCAAAAGTGAAAAATCATATGAATATCTTGAAAGTTGCCTGAAATACATTTCATAAAATTAAGTGTTCACATCTCATAAATATTTTCAATGGAGACTACTTCCTTATACATTAAAGAAAATCGGTGTCAAAACATTTTATTTAATAGTAAAATAACATAGATAGAAATGGAGGTATAAATATTGGCAAAGAAACAAAATAATTATGATGTATGGGTGACATGATCATTCACCTGGACAATGCAATAGAATCAGGTGAAAAACCATTACAACAAATTGAAATGCTCTTGGAATTGCTAGAATGATTAAGTGGTAAGTTGCATTCCCATCTTATTTGTGATTTCAATGTGAATGCTCAACAGTCAATATTTATATCTGTACAATTATCCACCTTTCCAAGATATTATTTTCCATTCAATTTCTTGTATTTGACTTTAATTACAGGTCTTCATTTGCTCCCTTTTCCTATTAATCCTCCATCTTTATTAGAAAGTTATGCTACAACCTCAAATTTTTGCCTGATCTTATTCTTTGCACCTGATTTTAACTACAACATGGCCCTTCCTAGAGGATTTCAGTTTCTTAAGCAGCAGCTGCTGCTTTTACATCCCTGCAAACACCTCAAGATCTGAATTCAGTGTCCAATTACTTGTAACATACTTCTTCCACCCTGGCCAGATGCTCATTTGGTTAGAGTGTCATCCTGAGGTGCCAAGGTTGTGGGTTTGATCCCCAGTCAGGACACATACAAGAATCAACCAATGAATGTATAAATAAATAGAACAGTAAATTGATGTTTCTCCCTCTCTCTCTCTCAAATCAATAAATAAATTTTAAAAAATACTTCTTCTGACCCTTATACTTTCATCTCCATAAAGAAAAAAAGAAACAAAATAAACCCCAAACTTTCTATTTTGAAGCGCATGCCACCTGGCTGAATCCTTCTGGATTTCTCTTCCTTGCTATCATCTACAAACATCTGGGGTAATCCTCTTATTCAACTAAAGACTTTGGCCCTTTGAATCCTCTTATTCAAAGAAAGACTTACTCAACTAAAAAAATGTTCACACTTTCTTTCAGTTGGAAATTCAGCCATGATCCAGGGTGACCTCTGGGCCAGATACAGATGCATCCAGTGCTGGCCAAGAGCCACAAAGTAGCTGCCACTTGGACTTTGTCTGCATCAGGGTGAGCCTCATCTCTGAAGTAACTCAGTGACTTCACTCTCTCATCCAATCTCCCACTCCCCCAGCTCCCGAACTCACTTCTTTCTATACAACTTCTTTACCTAATTAGAACACCTGAGGCTGGGACTAGCTGCACATTTAAATCAACCTGAGAGCTTTAGGAAAGTGGGGAGGCCTTTTGTCCCATTACCAACCAATTGTTTTAGAATATCTGGCCTTTGTATTTAGGCTCTGGCATTTCATAAAAGCAGCCGGTGAACTGAGCAGACAGGTTAAGAACCATTGCCCTGGGGTGCTTATGTCTCTGCACACATTTCTCTCTTCCCTGCCTTTCTTACCCAACTTGGATTCCAAGCCTCATCACTTCAAATTTCTCTATGTCACTAGTCTCATCTCCCTTTTTCTGTGGCTCCTTTCATTTCCACCTAGCAAAGTTTGAGCCCTCATTGAAGACTAATGCCCTGAATTTCAAAACACTGCTAGAGGAATAACACGCAAGCTTGTCCAATGGTATCGTTACTAATTTGTAGTCATGAATATACACAGCTGCCCCGTAGTCCTACTCTGCTCATAAAAGCTCATGTTTTCTTTACTGAATGACACATGTCAAACCATCTCCATTTGATTCAACTCTCTGACCCCGCCACCTTTCCCATCTCTCACATGTCCTTACATGACAATTTCACAGTAAGAACAGAATGCTTTTCATGGAAACTCTTGAGCTGCTGTAGCCTCAAACATACATGTAGCTGCACAAGACTGACTCTTCCTTCCTCTTACAATGTACGAACTGTCCCTCCTCCTACCCAAGCCTCACCTTCCGTCTTGTTGGCTGAGTCCCTTTGGCTCCTTCTCAAAGGCTTTCTTTGTCATTTATCCAAAGATAACGGGCCTCATGGAGCAGTCACAGCCTGGGTTTGAACTATGGCTCCTCACTAATTGACTGCGTGACCATGAGCATTTGACCTAACCTCTTCATGCTCATATTTTAACTGTAAAGTGGGGAATAGAAATACTTCTGTTGCACAGAGTAGAGGTGAGAACTGAACAAGTTAATCTTTATAAAGAGTGGGCATAATAAAAGTGGTTGACAGATAAATTATCCTCTCACTCCTATGTATTTAATTTCTATGACTATATTCACTTTTTCTAATCAGCATTTACACACACTCTCTGACAAAAAATATATATCATCTCCAGGTTCTCCTTCAGTCACCCACCTATTTTTCTCTTCCTATTCACAGTCAAACCTCTCAGAAAATTCTGAATTCCGTCTCCACTTCTTTCTCCTTTTCACTCCGCAACCTTCTGAAATCTGGATTCGACTTCCCCCACTCTGCTGAACCTGCTCTTGTCAATGTCAGTGATGATGGCCTTGTAGTTAAATCCAATAAATAATTTCCAGGCCTTATCTACCTGAACACTTGGCAGACTTAGACACTATTGACTGCTCCTTCTTTCTTGAAATGCCCTCTCCCTATGACTTATCCGTTCCAGCACTCTCCTTGTTTGCCTTATACTCTTCTGCCTGCTTCGTTTTCGTCTCTTTTGTGAGCTTCTCTTTCTCCTTGGCCTACCCTTTAATTATTGGCAATCTTCAGAGTACTGCCCTAAGCCCCTTTACCTTTGTATTATAAATAATCCTTCTGGCTAATATTTTCTGTTCCCAGGGGTATCAATTTCCATCTGTAACGTGATGGACCCCAATCTATAAATCTCCAGCTCAGATAAGGGAATGCGGGACAGTGGTTAAGAGCATGAATTCTGGAGATGGTAGACCTATGTTCAAGGTTTGTATTCTTAGTGTGCCAGTTATTTGTATGTGATAGAGATTACTTGCCTAAGTTTTAGATCGTTTATTTGTAAAATAATGTTGCAAATAATTTGTTTTAATTTTTATTTTTCAATTACAGTGTTATTCAACATTATATTAGTTTCAGGTGTGTAGCATAGTGGCTAGAGATTTATATAAATTATCAGTGACCCCTCAGTAAGTCTAGTGCCCATATGACACCACACATAGTTATTACTGTATTACTGACTATATTCCCTATGCTGTACTTACATCCCCATGACTATTTTGTAACAAGAATAATTTGTTTTATGCACTAATTAAGAAAATACTTATACATTGTTTAAGAGAACTGGTGACATGAAATATTTAACTTATTTTATCCATTGCTGATTGCCTTTAGATCTTTTGTAAGTCAGTTTGATGATTGACTGTATGACATCACCATTTGATTGTCCTACATAGCCCTTAAATTAAATGTCTAATTCCCAAGCCTCCTTCTCTTCATTTTCTTCCTAACTCATTAGTGGCATAGTTACCCTATAAGAACATCATTCCCAACACTACCCTCTTATTTAATATATTTTTAATTTCTGTGCACTTGTAATCCTATCACCCTTTCCATTTCTAATGTTGTTTATTTTTGCTTCTCCCACTTTTTCAATCATCCTCTGAGAGATCTTTTTATTTATTAGAACCAACTTATGTGTGTTTTTTAAATATTGTGTGATTCTGCTCTTAAGTTTATAATGCCCTTTGTATGCCAAGATTCTGTCTCATCTTCCTTAGTTATAGGAAGCCTCATCTTCCTTGTTACCATTCAGTTACAACAATTTTAAAATAACACACAACTTATTTAGAAGTGTATGTATGACTAATGTTTTTTTGCCAGCGGTGTCCGCGTGGTCAGAAAATATGGTCTTTATATAGACCACATTTTAAATGTTGACACCTACATTATGACCCCGTGCATAATTTTTGTTAATGTTTCAGCTTTTTGAGAAGAGTTCACATGCTCTTATTTTCAGGTGCCGGGCCACATGTAATTCTATTAACTCTAGATTCATAATTTTATTCAAATGTTCTGGTTTTTAAATTATTATCTTCTCCAGCTAAATCTGTCAAGAATGGACAAAAGTATTTTACATTTTCCACAAGGATGAAGGAGTTACTAACTTTTGTCAGTAACTTTATCAACAATTTGTTTATTTTGAGATAGTTTTATCAGGAGCTTAGAATAATTAAAGAATGCTGTTATATCTAGTCTTTTGTCATTATGTGATAACAATTTTTATCCCTAAAAATGCTTTTGATCTTAAAGATATATTTCCCCTACTAACACAGCTCTGTCAGTTTCTTTTGATTAATATTTGTTTTGTATATATTTCCTGCCATTTTACTTTAAATGTTTTCATGTCTTTAATTTTAGCCATGTCTTTATAAACAACATAGAGCTTCACTTTAAAATCAAATATGATAATTTCTGTATCTTGATGAGTATAATACATATATTCATTTTGTGATTATGATATATTACACTCATTTTTATCACCTTTTTTAAAAATTTATTTATATTTGTCTTCCTTTTACCATGCTTTTTCTATTTAAATTTATATTTGTTTCTCATTCTATATTTTTATATACATTTGAACTTTTGTCATGTACATTTCACTTTAGAAAGTCCAAAATTAAACAATATCTTAGTCCCCTTTCATAACAATTTAAGAACCATGAAATGCTTTAAACTTGATCGCTCTCCTCATGACTTGCATAATATGTGTGTGCCATATTTTAGCTTGACTTTTCCAATTTCTTAAATACATTATTTTCTTTAGTTCAGTTTTCTTTGTGGTAACTTCTTAGTTCTGTTTGTCTTCACATGACTTTTTTCCATACTTTCTTCCAAAGTTAGATTTTACTAATTACACCAGTCTAGTTAGCAGTTATCTTCTGGGCATTTTGAAACTATTTTAAAACTACTTTCTGGCTTCCATTGATGCTCCCTTTTATCTATTTGTTGGTTATCTCTTCTTGATTTTTGACTGCTTTTCAATTATTTAAATTATTTTTATTTTAGAATTGTAAGAGAATTCTGCTTTTTTTTTAAAGATTTTATTTATTTTTAGAGAGAGGGGGAAGGGAGGGAGACAGAGAGGGAGAGAAACAACAATGTATGGTTGCCTCTCACATGGCCCTCACTGGGGACCTGGCCTGCAACCCAGGCTTGTGCCCTGACTGGGAATTGAACCGAGACACTTTGGTTCCCAGCCTGCACTTATTCCAATGAGCTACATCAGCCAGGGCAGAATTCTGCTTTTTAGCTTGAAGATATTCTAATGTACTACTTACTAGAACGAGGGATGAAAGATGGGTCACTACAGCCCTGACTGGTGTGGCTCACTGGGCTGGGCATCATTCCACAATCCAAAAGGTCGCCAGTTCTAGTCCGGGTAGGGCCATACACCTGTGGTACAGGCTGGTCCTGGTTGGGGTACATGTGAGAGGCATCTCATGGACGTTTCCTTCTCACATCGATGTTTCTCTCCCTCCCTTCCCCTCTCTCTAAAAATAGATAAATAAAGGCTTAAAAAAATAACATGTGTCACCACAGGGACAATACTGAAAAGAAAGTGGGTCTGGAGTCTGAAGTCCAAGATTTCTGTATCTGCCATGTCACTTCTTAGCTGCATGACCTTGGGCGAATCACAAAACTCCTCAAGCCCTAGTATCCCGCTCTTGCAAGTCGGGATAACAATACCAACCTCAGAGTGTTGCCAAGAGGACCGCAGCCTCTAATGTATGTCCTCCATCTTTTTTCTCTCTGATTCCCATTCATTGCTTTGGGACATACGTTCTAGTTCACTAATTCTCTCTTCGGCTGTAACCATTCTGCTGTTTAATGTAGTCAATTGAAAATTTTATTTCAACCACTAAATATTTAGGTTTAGAACTTACATATAATACTTTAAACTCTATTCCTTTCTAATAAACTTTTGATAAGGGACTTTTATTTACTTTTATTGGTTAATTACAGTTGACATTCAATATTATTTTATATTAGTTTAAAATATACAGCATAGTGGTTAGACATTGATATAATTTATGAAGTGACCCTCTCATAAGTCTGGCATCCACCTGGCATAGCCATAGTTATTACAACATTATTGACTATATTCCCTGTGCTGTACTTTACATCCCTGTGACTGCATTATAACTACTAATTTGGACCTCTTAATTGAGGATCTTTAATATTGCTGTTTCTATCTTATTTTATCTCAAGTGCATGTATTTCTATATTCTGTGTCTGACATTCTCATCAGCTGCAGGGATTTTTGGTTTTTTCCTTGTTCTTTTTTTTTCCTTTCTGCTGATCCTCACACATAAGGGTTTGCTTTCTTCTGTTAAATTATGTGTTGATTGCTTGAATTTAATCAGTGACAGTCCTATGAGCATAAATTAAGAGCCTGGAAAGTTTTGCTGCAAATAGCCAGGGATTCCAGAAACCCAGAGCATTTTAACTCTTCTGAGGTCCAGCACTGGAGACGCAAACCGTTCCCAGCCTTTTACAGTTTCCTGATGGTTTTTGCTGAGGTTGCTGATTCCTCAGGGGACACGGCCATTAACCTTCCAGCAAGTCTGGCTTCCCCCTGAATTTTCAGCCTGGGCTCTGTGTCTTCTGTCTCGGTTTTTACATTTTCTTTCTTTCTTTGTTTATATTTGTCTTTCTTCTTTCCTTCCTTTCACTTTTCCTTCCTTTCTTCCTTCCCTTCCTTCCTTCTTTTCTTGTCTTTCTTTCATTCTTTATTTTTAATAAATAGACATGGAAAACTACCACTTGTAAAGCTAGTGATGCCTCAAATAGTACATTCATTACAGGACTTGTTTTTTTTTTTTTTGTTTGTTTGTTTTTTTGCTGTAGTCATTTTGATTCTTCTTTAATCCCCAGATCTAGTCAACTACATGTTCATATCAATTCATGTTCCAAACAAATGAATAGACAAAAAATGTAAATCCAAACCTTTAAAATCTACTGCTATTTCCCATACCCACTGCCAATATTCCCATCAATATTGCCACCATCTCCTGCCTGGATTGCTTGAACAGCCCCCTAATGTTCTAAGTTTCTTCTGTTTCCTACCTGGTTTACATCCCATCTTTCCCATTGTCATCACAGTTGTTTTACTAAAGTCCATACGTACATACCGTCCAGCTGCCTCTTTTTCTGTCAAGCAAAAGTTCATGGCCCTTGTGATGGTCTTTTCCCGTGCTACGCATGACCATTGCACATGCTCTGATCTTCTCCTTCCATGACCACACCCCGCCTCATTTTCTACACTACAGCCAATCAAAGGATTCACACTGTTTCCCCTCGCCATGTATTCTCCCCACTTTTGACCTCTGAGAGTGCTATTTCCTCTCCCAGGTATCTTCCCTCCTCACACATTCCTGTCCCCATCTCACACCCGTATCTCCATCTCACACCCCCCACTGTCACTGGGTAACCTCGACTGAACAAACTCTATGTATCTTCCATAGCTTTACTTATTCTTTTATTAAAGCATTTATCACAGTATACTGTAATTTCTCTTTACTTGTTTGCATTCTCATGCAGATTACACACCCCAGGACAAGTACTGTCTACTGTGTTTCCTCTTGTGTCCCAGAGTCTGAGCCAAATGCCTCACCATGGATGCTCAATAAGTATATATTGAATTAATGAAAGTTTTATGAATAGTAAGAGAAGAGTTTTGAAAAGCAACAAAAATAAAAATTTTAGCTACTTCTGCACAATCTCCAATTTTTACTTTTTTCTTTATCAAATTTAAACTTCCACTAAGATTTCTTAAATTCTTTATAGACAGGGTAAGGCCTGTCTATAGGTTTTACTTCTGTCAGCAGAAGTAAGTCCTGATTGAGTGTGGTTGGTAGGGTAATAATTTATAGTTTTAATTTGAACATTTCACCTAAAATGTCATATGGTGTACTTGAGTGTGATATTGTTCTGTTACAGAATTACATACTTATGATTTTGTAATGAAAAAAAGGGTGTTATTTGTGCCAGACCCTGTATAATAAAGGCTCAATTGTTTTTATTAAAGAGATAAATATTCACTGGTTATAATTAGTGAGATCCTTACAGTAAAATGAATAATAAAACCCTTTGGTTACTTGATGTATTGAAATAATTTTTCTTACCATTTAAATACAGCATAGTCAAGCTTACTTTACCTTAGGTCCATTTTCATGCAAATCATCCTAATTGGTATTTGATACCTACCAGTTTTCAGTTTGTGACAGAGTCCAGCTGACCTCAGAGTCCAGATGGCCCCACTCTACACCACCCACTCTCTTTCTACTTTGTCCTGTCAGAGGCACGTCAAG
Source organism: Micronycteris hirsuta (assembly GCA_004026765.1). NCBI lineage: Eukaryota > Metazoa > Chordata > Mammalia > Chiroptera > Phyllostomidae > Micronycteris > Micronycteris hirsuta. The sequence continues at coordinate 45,970 of PVJI01011550.1, read as the reverse complement.
CAGCCTCTGAGTGTAATCACATCAAAATCGATTTTCATGGCTGAGAGAAAAATAATGGAAATTTCTCTAATGTAGTAAATGTATGTGTTCCTTTTGGTTAACCAAAATAGACTTTGCATCAGACCTGTCAAAATTAAGTTTTCTTGATTCGGTGCTCTTCCACCGACTTGTACACACATTATAAAGGCATGCTGTGGGGTGCCATAAGCAGGCTTCTCACTCCTGTGGCCTGCTCCTGCATCGTTCTCGCAGGAGCAAGCTCAACCACTTACCAAGCTACATGCCAATCTATAGCCTAAATCTCTAAGCAATCTGCTCCATGTCAGGACAGTACCTTCAATCTATCACTTCTAAGATCAATGAATTCTCCCATTGAAAGATAGTCCCCAAAAGTAGCAACAGTAGTATTTAAATGGGTTCTGAACCAAATTCAATACCATTTTTGGGAGGACTTTTTCCAGATCCTTATTTACCCTTTCTATAATCATTTGGCCCAAGGAATCACTTGCTTAGATATGAGTGTTCATTTCTCTGAAGCCATTCAAGGTGATTGACTGTGTTCTAGTTATCACATTTCAATAAGGTGGTCATCCCACACGTACTTCTACATAGCCTGTTCCCTCCAAGCGTGTGTATCTTGAAAAAACTTACAGAATTTCCCTTTTTGGTTTCACAATCACAGCTGCATGATGATATTGGGAGTGAATTTAAACTTGAATGATCCAGATTAACTATTTACATTCTTTTTTTTTTAAGATTTTATTTATTTATTTTTAGACAGAAGGGAAAGGAGGGAGAAAGAGAGGGAGCGAAACATCAATGTGTGGTTTCCTCTCACATGGGCCTGCAACCCAGGCATGTGCCCTGATTGGGGATCGAACCGGCAACCCTTTGGTTCACAGCCTGCACTCAATCCACTGAACTACACCAGCCAGGGCCTATTTACATTATTTTAATTATAGCAGTCCCCTGCTAAATTTCGACTACCAAAATAATTGCTAAAAGATAATTTATAATAATGGATAATAGTTTCATTACTAAGGATGGGAAAGAGGTTGAATATGTTCTGAAAAATGACCCATGATATATATCTGAAGTTTGTTGAGTAATAAACCATTTTTTGAATTAGCACCCAGTAGCTATTTGCAACAGCAATAGGTAAAACAAAAACTTTCAAGTACAGTATCCCTAAGGTATTATGCTGAAATTCAGAATTTTATTTATTTTGCCTAAGAGAGGTTAGAATGAGTATACACTAAAATAGTCACCATAGGAAAAAATACCAAGATGTGTTCCAAAGAAACTTTAGGCCATGTGGAAATTTCCAGGAGGTGGGAGGAAAAAAAAAGCTTTCCTAATAGCTATCCTTTTAAAATCAAGGGTATTTTTTTTTTCAGTTTAGATTTCTTTATATAAAACTAATTCTTTTAATATTCAGATGGAAACAAAATCAATTCTCTGAGTCTGGTAGTCATGCACAGTAAAGAGAAATTACTTTGCATGTCAGGTAATGAAAACCTTGTTAAAAGTCGGATTGCTGATTTAAACTCCTGGGATTTTTGAACAAGGTACCATGGGGACATGTATGAGTGGCCAATGATAGGGTTTTTTTAATTTAATATTAAAATTAAGTAATCTTTAATAATTTGATTCTACAATTTATAATATTCACAGAGACTTTTTTTTCATAGCTGGCAATATGAAAAAATGGGACTTGGAATATGAGTTTCCTGTTTCAAGTTATACTTCTATGGCTCATAAAACTCTTGGCAGTAAAGAAATGCCTCTCAGCACTTCTTTTTAAATATTTTTTAAAAAAGCCAAATTTCTTGAGTTCTCATTCTATATGTGGCTAACAAATTATTCCTTATAGGCTTTTACATCTTTAAAAATGATTGATTGATTGGTTGATTACCATTCTTTAAAATATCTTTGAGGCATTTAAGATCTTAAAGACCTACTGACAGAACTTTTGTGGTTATGTAATAATTAACATGGACTGAAATAAAATATGAACTGGCTTTGATAGCATCCTTCAATGATGGATGAAAATATTGTAAAAAGGCCCACCTAACTAGGGTGATAAGAAATCTATTAATACCCCTTGGCTTAACAGACTTTCAATTTTAGACATCCCACTTCTGGGTGGCAAGTCTGATTGCAGTGCACATTAGCATAATTGATAGGGAAATTGATCTAGTACAAAGACGAGAAGGAAGACCTGACAGTGGAGGATTTCCTTCTTGAAATGCAGACTTGAAAAATATAATTCCTGGGTAGTATTTAACTTTAGAAGTTTCTTTACCTGTGCAAGCTTTCATTATAAAAAATATCCTTTACAATCGGCAAACATTTTCTGACTAAGTGGCAGTATAAATTAATAGTAAACTGCCATTATAGTGTAATTAATTCTATTGTGGATACTCTGGTGGTTGTATGACTATACATTTCAACTCAAATGTCTAAATTGTACACTAAAACTCTGGGAATGCCTGGTGAACTACTGTGTACGTTCAATGCATCAGCATTATAAAATGGGTTATAATATGTTTTAAGCATTAATGAAGTTGTTCAGGGAACGTTTGCTCATTCATTTACAAATATTTATTGAGCATTTTCTCTGCCAAGCACAGTGCTAGTTGCTCTCATTTAAATTCCGTATTCACTTTGTAATGGCAGGAGTCAGGAATATTTCTGGTATACTAACCTGGACAAACTGTTTAACCTTTTTCTGTGCTTCCTTTATCCCATATGTAAAATGGGGATAATAAGAACATGAGAAGTCATGGGAGCTTTGTGATGACTAAGTGAATTAATGCATTCGAGTGATTATCATGTCAAAGTGTTATACATGGTAACTATTATTTTCTTTTTTTTTAAGATTTTTAAGTTGCTTTTCTAAGTTGTCCCAATTTTCCCTCTTTGCCCTAATCTGCCCATCCCACTCCCTATTCCCACAGTCAATTCCCATACTGTCGTCCATGTGCATGGGTCATTCACACATGCTCTTTAGTCCCTTTGATAACACAGATCAGATCACTGGGAAGGATGAGGGCGGGGCTGTAGGAGGAGTTTGACCAAAGCAGTGGTAAACAGCCTAGGACAGGATTGGCTGAGAAGCTGAATGTCTCCAGAGCACAGGAAATTACTAGGGAGAAGATCTGAGATAAAAGAACTCTCCAGCTCTCAGACCTGCACTGGTGGGCTCTCTCAGGCTCTCTTCACTGAGGTTGCCTGGATGATTGTGCTGCAGCTGCCTGCATTTCCTAATGGACAACAGAGGGTATGTTGGATGGGAAGGAACTCTGGGCACAGCCTTAGGATTGCACTGGTCTGGCTGAGGGTGGCTGCGTTATTGTTGTTTCAGGTAATCTAGAGGAGAAGACCTCTCAGTCAGAAACCTGCCTGTCTTCCAAAATTGTGTAGCTTTTGTATCTTATGTTGTTTTAGCTTGTAAACTAACCCTATAGAAATAAGATAATTAGAACTAATGGGGAATGCTGGGAGAACGTAGGTGTTAAAGTGCTTAGCCTTAATTGGTAGGTCTAAGTAACTAATTCATGTGGAAAGCGATTATTCCCAAATTGTGAAGTTTTTGAGTAAAGATTCCTTTCCTTGCTCACCAAACCTTTGCCTCTGGAATTTTGCCTACAGGGTGGTAGCGGGTAGCAGGACCCCACTTGCTGTTCAGCAACACCTTTCCCTTGTTTCCACCATTTTCTTTCACATACTACAAACTGAGATTATGGAAGAAAAACACCTTGCCTCTAACAAATAAGTGATAAATAGAAGAGTGAGGATTCAGACTCGATTTCTCTAACATGAAAGTCTTTATCCTAAAACTTATTTTTATCAACATAACACCTATTTATCACTCTTTAAAATATAAGTAATATTTATAAGACTCAAAACAAATGCAAAAAACAGCAATCTTTTTACTTTTCACTTCTAATTCCAGTAACATGCTAATATTCTTGTTTATTGAGTTATTTATTATTTATTGTTTTCTTATTATGAAATATGAAGATAACGCCCAAACCCCCTGCCATCTACCCTGCATTCTTTCATTCTCCCAGTAGAGTCACATCAAAATTGTTCAGATAAAGCAGTTTTCAGTGTTTACATTATGATTGCTTAGTAATTATTTTTCACTCATAAGCCAAGTCAAGCACTTTATTTCAGTTACCTTTCCTGTGCCATATTTTCTTGAAGTAATTTTTGCTTATCTTTCTATGCCCCTATCATGAATCTTTCATAAACTCTTTAAAAAATTTCTAACCACTTTCACATCTTCCTAATGTGCAGGTCAAACACAACAGACCATCTGTTTCTTTCCTCATTTGCCATTGGGACATAATTCCTGGAGGTCCGCATATTCCCACTTCATTCTCATGTTGTGTCTTGGGACTGCTGTGCTGCCCTCATCAGAAACCGCCTCTCTCCTCTCCTCGCGGTGGCCCCGCTCTTTCCTGGACTCCAGCTCTTCTTAGTTTCCTCCATGTTTTGAAGAAACACAGTCTGAGATGCTAGCATATTGTTGCCTAAAATAAGGTGACTGGTGATAAATAGTTTCAACAATTACCTGTCCAAAAATATTTCTTCCATCTTCTTGTTTGATTCATACCAAGTTGGCTGGATAGAGAGTTCTCTGTTGAAATAAAAAATATAGCCCTGGCTGGTGTAGCTCAGTGGATTGAGCGCGGGCTGGGAACCAGGCAGTCCCGGGTTCGATTCCCAGTCAGGGCACATGCCTAGGTTGCAGGCCAGGTCCCCGTGAGGGCCATGTGAGAGGCAACCATACATTGCTGTTTCTCTCCCTCTCTTTCTCCCTTCTTTCCCCTCTCTCTAAAAATAAATAAAAATAAAATCTTTAAAAAAAAAGAAATAAAATATATATATATTTTTAGGGTTTTGAACACATTACTCCTTTTTTTTTTTTTTTTTTTTTTTTAGTTTCTAGTTTTGCTTAAGGTCCCCATTGCCATTCTGGGTATCCAGCCTTTATAAATAACCTTTTTTTTCTCCATGGGAATATTTGAATCTTAATTTATTTCTTTTTGGGAAATGGTATGATGACATGCCTCAGTGTGAGCATTTTATTTTTCCTCTTCTTTTTTCCTCTCATTACTCTATATAACGGTGGGTCTTCAATTCTGAGAAATTGCCTTATTTTATTTTTTTGGTAATTTTCTCTTTTCAATTTTCTTGTTCTTTTTTCTGAAGTTTAATTTAGTTAGATAATGAACCTCCAGGATTATCACCTATTGTAAAAAATATTTTTTCATATTGACTTTTTAAAATTCTTAGCTTTTTAATTCTACCTTCTTAATAATTTCTGGTAAAGCCAACAGATATATGAAAAATTCTCAAAGATAGTAATTGCAGTCAGCAAGGGAATTGCAAATCAAAGCTGCAATGAGATATCACCTCACATCTGTTAGGACAGTTATTAAAAAAAGCAATTATTGGGGAAATTGAAACTATTGAAATCTGTTATTGGGAATGCAAAATCATGGAGCCACTATGGAAAACAGTATAGAGATTTCTCAGAAAATTAAAAATACAACTATTATGTACTCTAGAAATCCTACTTCTGAGTATTTATCCAAAAATAAGTGAAACTAGGATACCAAAGAGATATTAACACTTCCAGTTTATTGCAGTGCTATTCAGAATAACCAAGGCACTGAAACAACATAAATGTCTATCAATAGATGAAAGAGTTAAAAAATATGATATATACATGCAATAGACTATTACTTAGCCTTAGAAAAAGAAGGAAATTCTGCAATATTGGAGACAACATAGATGGACTTGAGGACATTATGCCAAGCAAAATAAATAATTCAATCACAGAAGGACAGTTTCATTTGATAAGGTACCTATAATAGTCAAACTCATAGAATCAAAGAATTGAATGATGGTGGCCAGGGAGTGGAGGGAGAGAGATTGGGAGTTGCTAATCAATCTGCATAAAATTTCAGTTATGCATGATGTCTAAGTTCTAGAGATCTGCTGTACAACATTTTTTCTACAGATAATAATGTTAGTTTTTACACTTATAAATCTATTAAAAGAACAGAGTTTGTGTTACTCTTACAATAATAATAGTAAAGGATTTGTGCTGAAATTTTATTTTTTTAATATTTTATTATTTATGCTTTTACAGTTGTCCCACTTTTTCGTCCTTTGCCTCCCCTCTACCCAGCCCACCCCTGCTTCCATAATCAGTCCCTTCTCCATTGCCCATGTCCATGGGTCCTTCATATATGCTCTTTGACTAATTCCTTCACTTTCTTTAATCAGTTCCCCCTGCTTACAGCTGTCAGTCTGTCCATGATTCTATGCCTCTAGTTCTATTTCACTCATTAGTTTATTCTGTTATTAGATTCCTCTTATAAGTGAGATCATTTTTTTTTCTTTTATCAACCGGCTTACTTCAATTAACATAATATTCTCCAGTTCCATCTCCAGTTCCATTGTGTTGCAAAAGGTAGGAAATGCTTCTTTCTTTCCACTGGGCAGATGTACCTCAGTTTTTGTTTTTATCCACTCATCTACTTACAGGCACTTAGGCTGATTCCCAATTTTAGATGTTGTAAATAGCACGGCTATGAACATAAGGGAGCATAAATTCTTTTGAATTGGTGTTTCAGGGTTCTCTGGGTATATCCCCAACAGTGGAATAACTGGGTCAAAAGACAGTTCCATATTTAGTTTTTTGAGAAAATTCTATACTCTTTTCCACAGTGGCTGCTCCAGTCTGCATTCACATTAACAGTGCACTAGGATTCCCTTTTCTCTGCATCCTTGCCAACACTTGTTTGTTGATTTGTTTATGATGGCCATTCTGATAGCTGTGAGGTGTTATCTCATTGTGGTTTTCTTTTGCATCTCTCTGATGGCTAGTGATATTGACCATTTTTCATATGTCCGTAGGTCATCTGTATGTCCTCCTTGGAGAACTGTCTATTCAGGTCCTTTGCCCATTTTTTTAATTGGATTACTTGTCTTCCTGGTGTTAAGTCGTATGAGTTCTTTATATATTTTGGAGATCAAACCCTTGTCTAATATACCATTGGCAAATATGTTCTCCCATACAGTTGGTTCCTTTTTCATGTTGATTATGTTTGTTGTTTTTTTTGTTTTTCTAAGATTTTATTTATTTATTTTTAGAGAGAGAGGAAGGGAGGGTGAAAGAGAGGCAGAGAAACATCCATGTGTGGTTGCCTCTTGCATGCCCCCTAGCAGGGTGAGGGTACCTGGCCTATAGCCCGGGCATGTGCCCTGACTGGGAACTGAACCAGCTACCCTTTAGTTCACAGGCCTGCTCTCAATCCACTGAGCTACACCAGCCAGGGTTAATGATGTTTTTTTTTTTAGCTGTGCAGAAGCTTTTCAATTTCATGTAGTCCCATTTGTTTATTTTTTCCTTTGTTTCCCTTGTCTTAGGTGATATATCAGCAAAAATATTGCTATGTGAAATATCTAAAATTTTACTGCCAGTGTTTTCCTCTAGGATTTTTATGGTATCACATCTTATATTTAATTTTTCTACCCATTTGGAGTTTATTCTGATGTACGGTGTAAGTTGTTGATCTAGTTTAATTTTTTTTGCATTTACCAGTCCAGTTCTTCCAACACCATTTATTGAAGAGATTGTCTTTACTTCATTGTATGTTTCTGCCCCCTTTGTCAAATATTAATTCACTATAAAGACCTGGGTTTATTTCTGGGCTCTCCATTCTGTTCCATTGATCTATATGTCTGTTTTTATGCCAGTACCAGGCTGTTTTGATTATAGTGGCCTTATAGAATAGGTGGATATCAGGTATTGTGATCCCTCCAACTTTTTTCTTCTTTCTCAAGATTTCTAAGGCTATTCGGGGTGGTTTTGTTTCATATATATTATTGGAATATTTGTTATATATCTGAAATATGCCTTTGGTATCTCAATAGTAATTGCATTGAATCTATAGATTTCTTTGGATAGTATGAACATTTTAATGATGTTAATGAATTCTTCCAATCCATGAACATGGTATATACATCCACTTATTTTTATCTTCCTCAATTTCCTTCCTCAGTGTCTTATAGTTCTCTGAGTTCAGGTCTTTTACCCGCTTTGTTAAATTTATTCCTATGTACTTTTTGTTGTTGTGTAATAGTAAATGGAATTTCCTTCTTAGTTTCTCTTTACGGTGTATAAAAATGCCATCAATTTCTGCATGTTGACTTTATATCCCACTACTTTGCTAAATTCATTTATTAGGTTGATTAGTTTTCCGGCAGAGCCTCTAGGGTTTTCTATGTACAATATCATGTCATCTACAAATTATGACAGCTTTACTTCCTTTTTTCCAATGTGGGTGCCTTTTATTTCTTCTTCTTGTATGGTCTCTGTGGCTAGGACTTCTAGTACTATACTCAATAAGAGTGGTGATCATGGACACCCCTGTCTTGTTCCTGATCTTAGAAGAAATTATTTCAGTTTTTGCCCATTGAGTATGATGTTACAATAAGTTTTTTGTATATGGACTTTATTATGTTGACATATGCTCCCTCTAGTCCCACTTTGCTGAGTGTTTTTATCAAATCAGTGCTGGATTTTATCAAATGCTTTTTCTGCACCTGTTGATATGATCATGTGATTTTTCTTTTATTTTGTTTATGTGATGTCTCATTTATTGATTTGTGGGTATTGTACCATACTTGCATCCCTGGAGTAAAACCCACTTGATAATGGTGTATGATCTTTTTAACATATTGATGGATTTGGTTTGCTAATACAGGGTCTAGCACAAATAATGCCCCTGTTTTATTGCAAAATCATAAGCTTTTAATTATTTTATATAACAATATCACACTCAATCATACCATATGATATTTTAGGTGAAATATTCAAATTGCTGTTTGTCTTGTGTAAGACATTCATGTACGCTACCAAACACACTCAAGCAAGCCTTATTTCTGCCAGACCCTGTATTTTGTTGAGGATTTTAGCATCTATTTTTATCAGATTATTAGCCTATAATTTTCTTTCTTTGTTGTGTCTTTACCTGGTTTTGGAATTAAATCAAATAGTCTTAATTGATATCTATAAAACATTCCACTCCAAAGAGCAAAATATATATTCTTCTCAAGTGCACATGGATCATTCTCAAAGATAGACCATATGGTAGGACACAAATAAGTCTTTACAAATTCAAGAAAATCAAAATCATACCAAGCATTTTCTCAAATCATAATGGCCTGAAACTAGAAATCAACCTCGAGAAAAAAAAAACCCAAAACATTCAAATACATGGAGGCTAAATAACATGTTATTAAATAATGAATAAGTCAACAGTGAGATCAAGGAAAAAATAAAAAAGTACCTGGAAACAAATGACAATGAACACACCACCACCCAAAGCCTATGGGACACAGTGAAAGCAGTCCTAAGAGGGAGGTTCATAGCATCTACCTAAATAAGATAGAAAAACCTCAAATAAGCAACCTAAAACTATACTTTTAAGAACTGGAAAGGAGCTTGTTCTTTGAAAAGGTAAACAAAATAGACAAACCTTTAACCGGAATTATCAAGAAAAAAAAAGAAGAAGACCCAAATAAATAAAATCAGAAATGAAAGGGGAGAGGTAACAACTGATACCACAGAAACACAAAGGATTGTAAGAAATTAATATGAACAACTATATGCCAAGAAATTGGAGAACCTAGGACAAATGGATAACTTTCTAGTATCCTCCAAAACTGAATCAGGAAGAAGCAGAAAACCTGAATAGACCAATAACAAGTAGTGAATTTGAAGCAGTAATCAAAAAGTCCTGCCGCACAAAAGCCCTGGACCAGATGGCTTCACAGACAAGTTTCACTGATCATTCAAAGAACTAACACCTTCCCTTCTCAAACTATTCCAAAATATTCAAGAAGAAGGAAGACTGCCACACTCTTTTATTGAGGGCAGTATTATCCTAATTTGTGTTGAATTTTTAATTGACCCTATTTTTTCAAGTCATTTTTTGTTCTCTAATTATTCTCTTTTAATATAATTTTTATTTTAAGAATACAATATCATCTCTTTCCTCTCTAAGGTTAAATATTCATGGTAATTTGTTTGTTTGAGACTTATTCTACTTTCTGTTTGTATCTGTTTATGGAAAGTTTCCTCTGACTATTATTTACTTCAATATACTTTTCATGCTGAAGATTTCCATACATATCTGATGATTTCTAATTACCCACTCATATTTAAAATTAAAGCACTAAAGAGATTATTGGAAGATCTATATGAAAAGACTTCACTTTAGAGTGATTGGGTTGGGACCATAACACTCTGCTCCAATGTACCTAAATGCCCATTTCTGTACATCTTTCTGTGCATTCTCTAGGCACATTAATTGCTTAGTAGTCATCCCCATATTTCTGAAGAAGAATATTCCAGTCTACTTCCTATAGAGGAGAGTAGAGAGAAAAAGATAAAGAATAAACTTTAATGTTGAAGTTCTTAGATCTAATAAGGAGAAGGATGAGGATCTTAATGTTGAACATGTAGACTTTTGTGAATATCTCTATTTTCGATATTTTGCCTCTCATCTGCAAGATCTGGAGGAAACTGGATTATTTTCTCCACATAACAGAATTTCTACTGCCAAGAGTCAGAAGGATAGCTACCCAGCTATACAGGATGAGGAAAGAGTCCCATAAATCTTATTGCTCTTTATTCAACCTTTCAACTAATTTTAAGGTAGCTGATGCCTCAAATTCCTGAGCTTTCTAAGATTCTGCAACATGGACTTGCTTGCTTCTCATTTGATATCTCTTCAACTGTAGACAATTAAGATATTTATTATTTCTAAGATAAATATTTTTTATTATTTTAACATTTTTCAATGTTTGAAATAATCTTCCAGTCAATTGCTGAAAGATTATACTTTCCAAAGATACCACAGTGACATCTTCCATCCTATATCCTCTTTTTTCCCTGTGACTTTGTCATTCTTTCATCAGGACACGGAATGCATGCCTTCTGTCATTGAACTTGGTTAAACCTCTGTGAGTGCTGCAAACAATAGTGTGGTGTGAAAGCGAGGCTTTGTGAATGGGTCAATAGGTCACAAAGAATAATATGGCTCTGCCCATCTATCTCTCTTAAGATGTTTGCTCTCATAACACAGTACACGCTTTGACGAAGCCAAGCTACCTGAATATGTGCATGTAGGTGTCTCAGCCCGTTGGCCCACTTGAATTTCCGTATGAGAAAAGGAGCTTCTCAGATGACTTCAGCCCCAGCTAATATCTGATCACATCTGCATGAGAGATCCTGACCCAGTCAGGACCAATCAACTCCCAGAACTGTGAGAGATGATAATAAAATGATTGTTGATTTAAGCTCCTCAATTGAGGATGGTTTGTTATACAACAATAAATAACTGGACATTTACAATCATAAATTTACAGTTAGATTTGGCTGTGATTTTTCTTCCTTAATGAAACAAACTAATGGTGCATCTTATAATATATGTCATCTTAGATTCAGAAAATATATTAGTATTCTACTTTCTCTGTCTTCTTAACTACTCTTCTGCTTTCCCTGTTCCAAAAATTTATTGTCCTCTCTGGTTTACTGGTGGTTCCCCTGGTGGTTTTATACCCTTACTTTATTCTCATTTTAGTGACATTTTTGGAAGGAGTGGTGGTAAGTGTGTGTTTAATCTGCTATGTATAGCTGAGTTTATCATGCTGTATATAAGATTCTAAATTTATAGATGTAGTTTCAACACTGATGGCTACCTAAAGACAGTGTTCTGTCTTTTATGCATGATTACCCAAGTCTTATTTATTTACTGTAGTGATGCAAAGTTAGTGCTTTGAAACCATTAGATCAATGAAGTCACTCTGCAAAAATAATAGAAATATAACTAAAACAATATAAAAATAATAGAAATATAACAAAAATAAATGACAATTACTTATGGAGTCATAACAAATAAGTCAATGCAACTACCTGATCCTCAGTTTTTCTAAACACAAAATAGAAATATGAATCCTAACAGGAATTTAAGGTGATAATTTAGTGAGATAATATATGTAAAACTTCTTAGAATAGTACCTAGTGCAGTATATTCTTAATAAATATTGGCTCAATATAAATGCTCTTAATATAATTTCTTTCATTATTTTTAAACAGAGCAGTTATAAATTAAAATTTAGAAAACAAACTATCCTAGAACCTGTTTATCATGTTGAGTTTTTCATAATATTTTATATACTAATCAATGATCATTAATATATTTAAGCATAGAATTGCTTTATGACTTCCCAGCATTTATTCCCTTTTCTTCTGGTAACAGCACCTTGATTTTCCTCATTGGCTAGTCTTGATAAACGGACCAACCATGCAGCTCAGCCTTCCCATTGGCAAGGTAATGATAAATGATTCAAGCTCAGCCCATAACTAAATTCTTTTTGAGGAATTTGAATATTGAGCTGAGCGACACAGAGACTGAAATTGTCAGATTTCATTCATCCTAAGGATTGCACTTTAATGAAACTGCTCATTAATTTTTGTTGCCTAGATTCCTGGAACTGCCTCATCTGCCACATCTTCAACTCCCCTTTTGAATCACTGAGCAATTCTATATTCTTCCTAATAAATTTCTGTTTTTGCTCAAATTAACTGGAATTTGTTTCTGTCATATGCAACCAACGAATGCAAATTGATACATTGATATTCTGAGAATTCATTTCTAGCAAAAGAATAAGCCATATTTGAAGGTAGACCTGACTTGCTAGAAATAAGAGTAGTTTAACCAGCTTATTTTCCATATCCCTTCCATGAAAATGCCTCCTTATTTTCAGAATAGGCTGTTCTTATGTACATCAAAGCTATGTTTTGTCGCTTTGCATTTCTTTGCGATTTCAACAAACACAAGGATGCATAAGGATGTGTTTGGGAATATACAAAAACAAACTCTAAAATACAATAATGTTAAATGGCCATAACTTAAAAGTGAGATTTGTTTCAAATATGTAGGATAACTATAATTACCTTCACTGGACAGGTAAACTATTAAATACACTTAACTAAAACTGTGGTAGGAGAATTTGCTGTCATACATTAAATCAACCCGTAATTGTAAATTTACACATCACTTGGAGGTTTACTACTTCTACCAGCATTCACTTGGTGTAGTGGTAAACCATAGCTAGTCCTTTGAAAACCATCGCCTAAATAAAACACAAGGGACACATTTATATGACGGGCCTCTGAACACTTTGTCAAATAATAATTATTCATAAACAAAGACCAGAAACCCAGAAAAGAATCTGTTAGTGTTGCCATGCCTTTCTAAAGCTCTTCCTTTGATTATTTCTACTGCTACTCAGAGTCACCTTGTTACCAGCTGATGGGAGGCACAGATGGCTCCGAGCAGAGAGCTTTGTTTCTGTCATGGTTTCCACTATTTCTTCATGCCTTTTCTTAGAGAGTTTTGTGGGTTTCAATTTCCTTTATTTCTTAGATAATTGTTTCACTGCTTTTGTTGTTTTTACTTAATTATTCAGAATGTGGTTATGTGTATAGGGCACTTGCCTGGTTCCCGTTGAACTCATGGTAACGGGATGGCCAGGTTTTCCCTTCTGCTGTTTGTTTGAAAGATGCCCTGGTCCTGGGCATTTCAGCCTGGTGTCTGAGCCTGCATGCGCTGAGCATCTTTAGCTCTCTAAGCCTTTCTCAACTTTGGTATGTTACTCCCCTCTTGTGTTCTCCCGTTCTTTTCCTTCTCCTCTCCTCCTCCCCACCCCTCCCCTCCCACCCCTACTCCTCCCTCTCTCTCTCTCCCTCCCATTCTGACTGCCTCACTACACACACACACACATTTTTACCATTCAGGGCATTTTGATCATTGTTTGTATGAGAGAAGTTTAATAATGAACAGTAAAACTATTAGGCCTCAACTCTCCTATTTAAGATTACTTCCCAGTTTCCATTTATGCTGTCTCTGTTTGTTTTATTTTCTCCTTTCTTATTACCCATATGAATTTCTCTGCATTATTACAATCTGTAGCTTGCCTGGGAATTGGCAGAAAATCATAACAGAAGCTTTGGCTTCGGCCTCTCCTACCTTCATGAGTCCGTGAAAGGTGTTAAGGAGATGTCAATGACTCTATCTCTGCCCTGTGAATGTGGTTTTTGATAGAAATTTTCCAATGTCAGCTAACAATTCAACTTGATTTGTCTCTCCACAGACTTTCGTTTCTTTTGCACTTTAAGAATCAATTTTAGGTCCTAAGATTATTTTATTTCACCTTCCCAAAAGTTTCACTTAATATACTCTGCTTTTTAAACTTTATGTATATCCAAAAATTCATAGACAATGAATCTGTAGAACATTCATATATAGCAGATCCATGTTGCTTCTACTGTATCCTTTATATGTGAGTGTCAGAATTTTATTTCAGAGTAAGGACCAAAGGGACTTTTAGGAGAGTTGTATGTTGTTAACTCAATTTCTGGCATTTTAACTGTTATAAGCTGTACAGTTTAGTTTTATTACAACAGACATTATTGTGATAACTTTTCCTACTTTATCTTTTCAATTTATTGAAGCAGTTAATTTCTCAAAAAGTAAGAGCATTTTTTTTTTCTCATTAGGAATTCCTTCATGGCCTCTTTAATATATGTTCATTACTATTTAGAAGAACTGCTGATAAGTAATTTGACTTGTATCTTCAATAATGTGAGATATTCAACAGAAACTTGGCAAACCCCTTAGGGGTTGAAGCCATTGCTTAAAACCAGCCCCAGCTGATTACTTTCTGCCCCATTACTGCCACCAACATTCAAAAAGTTTCCATATAGCAATGACCAGCCAAATATATTTAAGAACATTCTAAGGACAAAGTTTTTACTTTGTTTAATGGATCATTTTTATTCTGAGATTATTGTTTCTCCTTTTGATTATATAACTGTAGTATCTGACAGCATTGAGCTTTAGGGATTGACTCTATTAAATCAAAGTAAGTGGGTGAACTTTCTATTACCTAATAAATATGTGCTCTGTATAACTCCAAACCATGGAACTCAACCACCCAAATCATCTTCTTTGACCAAATGAACCAGCAGAAGTCAGTCTCCCTTTCTCCTTGTTAAACTAAAACTAGTTCATCTGTACAAATTTTTCTTTAACCTCTCTTTTTGTATCTCTTTCTATATTTTTATATATTTTCCTCTCTTTTGGGTTTATTTTTGTCTCCTCACAGAGCTCCAGCAAGATAAAGGAGGGGAATTTACATCTGAAAACATGACCTAAATATGGCAGCTTTTAGAGAGTCTAGAAAGTGGTAAATAAAAGGCAAGGAGTAGACAAGAATTCAGTAATAGGAGTAGAACAGGTAATTAGAATAGAAAAAATAGTTGATATTGACTTTGGTTTAAAGACGAAGGAATATTTTAACCAGCCTAACATGAAAGATGTTTGTAGGCATTATTCCTCATATTTCTATGTTTCACTTTTCACAAAGGGAAACATTTCTCTTATAAATTACAGAGTGGTCCACATTCAGAGTTCAGGGATTCCATCCATTACCATCTGGATTCCTAAACAGTAGTGTTGACCAGTGAATTTTTCTAAGTTCCATTTGGTAAGTCAATGTTCATTAACTACATGACATTAACAATAGCCCCAACATTAATGGATTTCTACCATATGCCTACATAACAGAAAGTATTTTAGACACATTATTTCATTCATTCCCTCTTCATTCCTTTAATGTAATTATTGTTTTCACTGTCTTATAGTTTAGAAAACTAAGATGAGAGAGTAGGACTTTGCATTCAGGTCTTCTCCACTCCATTCTACCTAAATGCTTTAGAGCTGCCTTCTTTGTCCCCCTGACACTTCTTGTCACTGTCTACCATGATGGTACTCAATGCTTTCTAATTTGGGCAAAAATAATAGTGAAGTTTGGGTGCCCTACGCAATTAAAGTTATAATTTACCCTTTTTTTCCATTGAGAACCACTGTGCTGTCACCCATATTTATAATACAAAGTACACTTATTAGTAGCATTATACATTTTTTAAATTCAAGTATTCTTAAAGGTTTGGAAATTGGGTAATTTTTACATCAACAATGCTATGCTCAAGGCAGTGGGTGATACGTAAGACCCACATCATCCTTCTTCAACTAGCTTAAGACTGAGAATTTGAATGCAGGGAAACAATGGAGCCAGAAATAAAGCATCAGCTGAGCACTGCTGAATTTTCTTGGCTTTTTCTGGAGGAGCTTCAAGAATGCTTTTTGAATATTAAGTAGTAAAGTTACCCTGGCTTTTGGGAAGGCATGAAACAACACCCAAAACTGATATTGCATGACACAGAAAACATTTCAGAAAGCCCATGGAAGAAAAATGTAGAAAATAAGAAAGGCTAGAAAAAGAAGAAATAAACAAATAAAACCATCTGTCCAAAGCAATACAAAGTGAGTTCTATGGGTTTATAAAGAACACGTGATTGATTGGCGGAATGAAAGACAAATAAAACTTTGATAGCATTATTCTTAATTGTTGATGGAGGAGCTTTATGCAGTCACTGGCCTCCACAGCCAGGGCATTCCTAAGTGGCTGGCCATAGACTGGGAGGAAGACTAATGCACTGTGCAGCCTTTAATTCCTCACATTAAACCACAAGGTACTTGGACAAATCTTCATGCCTTCATACATTTTTGAAGTTGAGAGCTAGAAGTCACTATACGGATTTGTCTCATCCAACTCCATCATTTAGGAAATAAGGAAACTAAGCTTCACGTGTTGAAATGATAACTCAAATCACAGTGAGCATGGATTTTTAAACTGAACCCTTTACTATTTAGGGTACTGGTTAAGCTGCTGTGACAAAGAATCCCCCAAATATACTGACTCAATTAACCATCCAGTGCAGAGAAGTGACAAGGTCATTGAGGAATCTTGCCATCCTCAACATTTGGCTCTCAAGCTTGTCTCATCTACAACCTATCTAGCTTGTGGAAATAACAATGTAGAATTTCACCTGAGTCTTATGATCCTAGAAAACTATGAAAGTTGAGAAATAATACCCTTGCTCTTTTATGGTCTGGGAAATGGCTTATTGGAAAGAATCACCCTTCCCAATATAATGTAGATAAGACTTGTGGATACTCCCTTATTTACCTATGACAAGGCTAGAGGTAGACTCCAAGTTCCTATTTTTTGCCTCATAAATAATTAGCTGAATTGCCTATTTACAGTGATCAATTGGAACAAAATATGTGCTAATCAAACTTTGGCTGAGTTTTGGGTGAATCTAAAGCTGACTAAGAATTTAGCCCCAGACCAAATAGAATAATAGGATATCCAGACTCAGACTTGAGTGTCTCTGACTATAATTTTCATTTCTGTCGTCTCCTTCATGATACATCATAAAATTTCCTAATTTCTAGAGTGTGTTACATAGTAAACATAACTTGATTCTAAGGGGGAAATCACGCTTTTGTTATTGAATAATTTTACTCCAATGAAATATAATAATATGCCTCTCCAGTAATGCATGCAAAAATAAGAAAAATCTTAATTTTTCTCAAAATGAGTTATTAAGCCACAAAAGTTGACATAGATAACCCTATTAAAGTTTTGGAATCTTTATGCCTAGAGGACCAGACCAATGTCTACTGCATAAAGTAGTCAATACAGAGTATTGAATGACTGAATGAAAGACAAAACCATGGAAGTGCTTCTGAGGAAATGGCAATCAAAGGGGAACGTGGAATAGAGAGAAGTTGGGAGTAATGTTAATTCTTTTACATGCAAAGGCAAAGTCGTACTTCTGTTTTGTTCTTGGATTAATGATGACTGCAGGGATTTTCTAAAATTCTGATTATGTTTTTTTCCATCTCAATTCCATCTAGTTTGAGGGGAAAAGCAGCATATTAAAATGGTTTGATGGGGGATTGGGAGCTGCTTTTTTGATGACTTTAAAGAGGAAACTCAAGAATCTGTACTTTTGAAGACTTAAAAAATCAAACTTCAACTACCATAGAATAGAGAACCATTTTAAACTCAAAATATCCTATGGAGAGTTCTTTCATGTTATTTTTCAGATCATGCTAAGACTGTAGCACTACAATAGTAAACATAAATTGAAAAGAGAAAACTTAGTTTTTGTAGTAAAAAAATATATACCTATTTAACTGTGCATGCTTCATCTGCATTACATGATAAATTCATGGAGGCAGAAAAGGATTCTCATTCATGTCTGCTCCATCCAACATGTACAGAATCCCTGTTGTATCGATGCCATTGGCTGAATAGAAGGCAGGGATGAAGGTACAATTCCTCCTTTCAAATTGCCGCAGTTTACTTGAGGACACTCATATATATAACTGACAGTGACAGAATCAAACTATAAAAAGTGTTATAAGAAAGTACAGAAAAATGAGTGTACGTGTTTAGAGAAAATGATTAATTATGACTAAAGGATTAGATGAGGCAAATGCTCAGTGCAGTGGGTCCCATGATGCTGATAAACAATAAATACATACTGAACAACTGAGTAAATGAATGAACACTAAAAGCCACACTCAATCAAGGTGCTGATTTCAGGCTTGACTGAATTATTCATATTCGGTAGTTATTTAAAAAAAAAAGTCAGACCAGATGATTTCAAGGTCTATGAAGAGAGCCAATTCAATTCAACAGAATTTGCTTTCAGAAGGTCCTTGTTCATAATGCTTGATTGGTTCTTCTGAAAGTTGACTGATGGTCAGGCCCTCTTGCGGGATGAAACAGCCAGGAACCCTGTGCACATAATTGAGGTTATTGGAGGTGGAAGAGGGTATAAGGGGGATAAATGGTAATGGAAAAAATACAATAAAAATAAACTATTAAAAAACTTAAAAAAAAAAAGAATCTATGTGCTTGCGAAGCAAATAACCCTATATCAAGTTCCCCTCAAAGTTTCCCCTCTGAGCCTTTCATAGATTAATTCTCTTACCCAATATACTGGCACACATACACACGCACACCCCATGCACACTACTCACAGTCGTTTTGTTCAGGAAGCTTTTTCTACTACCCCAGTGCTAGGGAAGGAGCTATGCCATACTTTCTCTCTTGCAGTATTGGTGAAATTATTCTGTTTTATGTTTATCTTGATTATAATTTCTGAGAAAGCATATGATGAGATATATTCATCATTATATCCCCATTGCCTAGCATAGGTCCTGGCACATAAAAAGAAGACCATAATTATTCATCAACAAAGTAACGAAAATGTATAAATGAGTGTCAGTAGAGGTCTTCTACAATCTGTTCCTTACCAACATTATTTCTCACTCATATGTCAAAAATTCCAGCAACACTGGCATTCTGACTGTACCCTATGCCTGAAGTCATTGTACATCGGTATTTCTCTAGGACTCTTATCTGTCTGTCAAAACTCTGCCCACCTTCCAACCTAAATGACCTCTTCCTTCTGTAAGGAGACTTTCCTGACTTGTCCCTCCTCTAAGTCAAACCCCAGCTCTAATGATTGTTTTTTTTTTTCTTTTGATAACTTGCCATAGCTTTCAACACACTTGTGTAACAGAGTTTACCACAATACCCTATGAATTAAGTCTGGGTTTTCAATGCATGTTTCATTTCCTTCTCAGACTGTGAGTTCCTGGAGGGCAGGTTCTATGTCTTATTCATCCCTCTGATTGCCACAGTGAGAGAGAAATACAATGGTGTCACTATGCAAAGGGGGAAAGAACTTTCTACATAGATGAAATTTATGATACCTCTTGATGGATTATTACAGCGGCCATAGATTAACCTATAAAGAACTCTTTTAATTCACCTTAAATTTATTGCATGTCTTCCCATGTAGATCTTCCTTCTTCAAGCCTACTTTGAAAATATAGCTGATATTAGCAAGTCACAAGATTCTTGAGAGAATCAAATGAGATGATGCCTGTGAAGTATTTGGCAAGTGTCTGGTCTATGGTAAACAGTATTTAAATATTATTTCTACTTATTACTATCTTTATTCCTGTTATTACCATGGCATCATCATTAATTATATTATGATATATTTAAGTTGACATTCCAAAAAAGAATTTGAGCACACTTACATTGGATTTTCAATTCTTTCATTTTTGTATTAATTTTTTCAAAGACTCCTATGTTGTATAAAGTTATTACCACCAAAGCCAGGGCTCTATGTCTTACTAACAGAACTGCATGATTCTGGACTCCATAATACTTGGGAGATGTATGCTTCACTGAAGAGCCATTGATTTTCAACTAAAGTGAAATGCTTTCATTTAATGCTTTCTTAAGAGAATTACAGCAGAGGTTGAAGAGGGTTTGGCTTTAGAGAAATCCATTATTAATTTTACATGGCAAAATTGGGATTTATATATCGAAATTTAAATTCAGAGGTCCCTTACAGCTGCTAAATCAAATGTTATTCTAAAATTATTTGTCTTTTCTATGGAATGGAAAGACTGTTTTGTCCTGGATTTCTAAATTGCCTGCTTTGCTCAAACATGTATTAGTATTTGCTCTGAGGGAGTACTACCTGTTTGTTTAGCAGGATGGTTAGAGCCTTGGATTTTTCATCTACGTAACTTTTTTCTGAAGAATCCAAAAAGCTGCGATTAGCTTTAAAAAAATCCTTTTCTCAAGCCCTCCCTCCATGGATAGAGAAGCCTTAGACTGAATCACACATATAAATACTTTTATAGTTCACCTTGCATGAGGTCCACTAGTTCAGTCTGTCTTAACTAAATGCCAGCCTGAACCTCGATGGTTTTTACCTTGGAGGTTTCCAACATCAGCTGGTGCATCCTCAGTGTTAAGAGGCTCAGTCCAACACAAATCTTTTAAACTGAGAGGAAAGGACTTTAAGAGCTTCCTCTCTCCCACCACTCAAACCTTCATAACTTAAAAAAAAAAGAACCTTAACCTTGTATCTATTCATTGTCTTACACGATAAGGACTATTATACCATAAAGATGGATTTTGTGTTGTAAAGGTCTTTTTAAGGAATTGGAGTTTAAAAAACTTCAGTAGAATGCTATATATTTTGTCCATGTGTGCATAGTTTAGAGGCAGCAGAGCAATTCAGTTCAGACTACTCTCCTCCTCCCTACCCCCCAGAAAAATTTCCCTTGGGCTAAATCAAGCATAGAAAATTTTTGCCTAAATGCATTTTTAAAGGAAAAGTCATAATCAATTGAAAAAAGGCAACTGATAATGAAAATGGTTTTTTTCAAGCATAGCGATAACATTTGCTGCTGTGCAGTCTATAAAAAGCCTTTAGATTCCTATAACAGAGACAGTGGCATTGCTTTGCTTCCTGCTGCTGATTATAATTTTAAAGATGGAAAATCTAGATGTTCTATTTTGTCCTATGAAGCAATCCCTGACTCTGTGGTCAGTCTGGTTTTATATTTCTCTGTCTGGGTCCAAAAAATGTTCTTAGGCAGGAACAAGGAAATTCACATCATTCATTTCTTCAAATACTGGTATGGAACTTCTATACTCTTTCTCAGCTCTGAGATAGAGTCATTAAAAACTCTGACTAGTTAAAAGTTGTTTCTGTAAGTTAAAATACTAGGTGGTTAGGGTTACAATTGATGTTGCACCGAGCATTATGGGGCTGCGAAGAAGGGGCCGCTACATCTTGAAAAGGAATTTGTCTCACAGTCCTCTGAAGGGTGGGACTCTTGACTGTGCGTATTCATCAGCATCCTGCCTAGGAGGCAGGGTGGTCATAGTGGGTGACACATCACGGGGTCAGACAATAGAGTAGTCTATAGAGTCCTCAGGCTGCTTGCTTTGTGCACCTCAGGAAATTTGGATCCCAAGGTAATTTTAAATGGCAGCTCCAAAATGTTTTGAGCCAAAGTGGCATCACTGAGCATTAGGTTGGAATAATTAAAAGTAAATATCACATCATAAAGGTTGAGGGAATGTTTCTGAAGGCACACATTTTGTTTCTAATCCTTCTCAATGCAAGTTACCAGTGACTTTGGCCAGTTACTTAAACTCTATACAAGACTCAGTTTTTTCATCTGTAAAATGGAAGTGATATGACCTACCTTAAACAATCAAAAAAGTTGAATAATACACTATATGTGAAGCCTTACATAGTATCCGGCATATAGTAAGTGTGGAGGTTAATGGTATTTCGAAATCCGTATATATTCATGGTACTTTGCAGTTTGCAAAACACACTGAAGAATTATGTTTGTTTATTTAATTTTTACCACAGCTTGTTGAAGTATTATTATCCCACCTTGTAGTAGAGGAAACTGGGTTTCAAGGATCGATACCAAGCAGTATACCACACAGCTAGAAAGCAGCAAAGAGGGACTTCAGTTAAAATTTGTGGTGACTATCTCAGGCCATATTTTTTTCTTCCCAGTGTATCAAAGCTCAGCCTGTGTAAATGATTATTAAAGAAAGAAAATCGGGTTCGTGTTAGATAGTATCTTTGTTTTCCATAGCTATTATTTTTTATGAACAAAGTTGAAGCCTGACTCCTGGCAATAGGGAGGGATGGGCCTTTTAAAGAGTAAGTCATAAGTATTAATGCGATAGCTTTTAGTAAATGACTGTTATTTAAAATTCTTCCTACGTACCTCCAGGATGTGTAATAGCTTGCCTCATTTGTGTTTTTTTCTTATCCATTCATTCTCAATGGACAAAATTTCTAATTCATTCAGTCTCTCCTGACACATTGTACTTGGCAGGTAATTCGTAATAAGCTTTAATTTTGAAAATGAACATTTGTCATGTGGGACCGTCATTTAGATAGTTTAAAAACACCGAACCCGCTGTGCAAACATCTGGAAAACTTGAGGATAGGGGATTGTTTGCTGCAGTCAACATGTCTACCAAGTAAATGACAAAATCAGACTTAGAAAGGCCTGTTGTCAGAGACCACCAGTAAAGGCGATTTGTCTCAGAAGAGGTGCTGTTGGAGGCAGGGAAGGAGGAAGTCATTTTCTGTGCATTAGGCAGGCGTAGTTGCCATTTTAGGCTGGTTGCTCATTAATGCTGTAAATTCGAGATCCAACATACTGTTAAATATAAAAGCTGTACACACAGACTCACACCCATGTGAAGACAGATGTCTGAAGTAAATTGAGAGATGAGGAAATTAATGCAAATGCCATATTTTGAAAGTAACCCCTTTGGGAAGTGTCAAATACCAGGCAGGTACTTGTGTAAGTCAGCTTTCTGGTGAAGACTAGAAAACCAGGAACAAGGCACAAAGATTTTTAGACCACGGGTTCTTTAGTAATATATGCAGACAATCAGGAGGGTAACATGAAGGAAAAATTATGATTTTACTTTTAAAATATGATAATCTATTCTTCTTTAAAGATAATTAACATATAACAGGACCTAAAGTCTTCTTGTTCACTCTCTTCTCTGATAAGCTTCATTTTCAAAAAGGCCAAAAACTTTCAGGAGGTTCTCAAGGAAGATTCTGCCTTTGAAATACTTAAGTATCGGAGACTAGTTTTTATAGTCATGGAAAGAGGTCAAGAACGTCCTGAAGTGTATTCTGGGGCTTACCTTGAAATGGAAGATTAGGTGGGCTCCAGAATCTTAGAGAAGCATGTCTAGTACATCCCCAGAAGATAAACGAAAAGTGCCTAGGCCAGTGATTTTTAACTGGTATGCCATGGGAGGCCCACCAGTGTGCCACAAGCATTTTTAAAACATGCAATAGCTGACTATTCAGTCAGGGGCACTGACGCCTCTTCTCTCATATTATCAAATTAAAAAATGACAACAGCCAACATAACAATAGCTGTCTTGTGTGAATGAATCAAAATTATACCTATTTTTTTGTCAGCTTGGCAAAAAATGTAATATGTTTTCTGATGTGCCTCAGAATTTTAGTAATTGGTTTATGTGTGCCATGAGATGAAAGAGGTTAAAAATCTCTGGCCGAGATTATGGCTGTTTTAAGTAGTGGAGACAGACGGACATTTGAATGGGTAGATAGGTACAATAAACATACTAAGAAAACACTGCAGAGAGAGCATCCAACTGCCAAGTATAACGACCAAGTCTGCATGGAGGGGCTGGCTTCTCGGCTTGGTCTTGGAGGAGGCACAGGAATTTGCCTGGAAAATGAATAACGTGCAAAAATGGTAGGCAGTATTTCAGGAATGCTGAGGTTTTGTCTGGATGTGGGATCACTGGGTCTCTAATAGTTCCTTTTGATAGTGAATGAAATTCAGTCAAACTTTTAGGAAATCAGTGGCTCTAGGACATTTTATTAGTTCCTATGTTGTAGATGTGTGTATATGTGTGCATATTTGATTGGGTGTGTACAGGCGAGAGGGGTTTTTACCGTTTCTCAGAGCTAGACCTGCCTGAAAATTGGAACTCTTTAGTTGAAATAACACTGAATCCACAAATGTGGGATTGAGGAAAATAAAAATGGAAACAGAAAAAAAAAAGAGTTATACCTTTGAAAATACAGATTTTTGCACCCTATTCTTTAAAGTGCTTGAATAGTCATATATGCATATATCTCAGAAAAATTCATTTTCTAATGGAAGAAATTTTAGCATATATTTAATTCATCACCCATAAATGAAGAAATTATGGTTCAAAGAAGTTCAAACACTTGAACCAGACCATGGCTGGTTGCAGGGATAAATGAAGTCAAATGTTTTGACTCTTGGTACGAAATTCTTTCCATTATACCAAAAGAGCTTTTTGACCAATCATCACCGTATCAGTTATTTGGGCAATACATTTTTATTATTACACTACCGTAGGATCCTTATCATGCTGGGATCTATAAGGAATGCAAAATAAAAACAAGACGCAATAGGGAGACAGCTCATTAAAATACCAGAGGACTAAAGTAATCATGACGACCCGTAATCATAACTGTTGTTGCAAAACCTGGTGTTATACCAAATGTGCATTCAGATAAGGGTAAATACCTGAAAATCACAACCTTGATTTTTAGGCGGCCTGATATAATCTGTGAATGAAAAGAAGGTTTTATTCCTCATGATTATTCTGGTTGATTTGCCATGTCTTCCTAGAGCACTTTGCTAATCTTGTCTGATGTCAACAGAAAGGAATGCCACGATCAAGTACTAGCGACTGCCACAGCATAGTAACGGCCACCAAACCAGACTGTCTCACCTTTGGCTTCAGTATTTCAGGGTATCTCCAAATAGTTTTAAGAAAATCATCAAAGACATCATCAGTATAGTAATAATCATCTTACATCGTACCTTTCTTCAAAGATCGAAGGGTTTGTCTGAACTAGAGCTATGAAACTGAAACAGAAGGCCATTCCTTTGCCTCGAGAGAATGACTGATGCCAGAAGATTATGTAAGCATCACTAATGGGCTTACATGGGAAGATATTGCTTCCAATTATATTTCTATCCTGACTCTATTACTCAGAGCTTAAGATGATGTCACTGTGTGTGTGTGTGTGTGTGTGTGTGTGTGTGTGTGCCTTATAACATGAGACCTGAAGAGAAAAAGAAAAGACCCAGGCTGACTTCAATGGAAGCTTTGGCATTCATAAACCACTTACCTGAATTATTTTTAAATCAGATTGTCCTTCAATCTTATGATTCAATCAAATAGCTAAACAGCTAAGTGTATTTTTTCAATGCCATGGTTACTCTCAAAATCTTATAAAAGGTGTTCCGGGCTCATGAAGACTGAATTAAAAGACATTCACTTGTGGTAGCTTTAACCACACAGGATGACTCATCAAATTGGTTGCATCCACTTGTACTGAAGTTTATCTTGAGTAACTATTGTGTTAAGTGCTCTCCATAAGTAGTGTTTATACAAATCTATTTTGTCTTCATCATTAAGTCACTTTAACACAAAGGGGTAGAACTCTACCTGTAACCACATCCTGGGTTTTTTTTTTCTCTGTGAGAATATTGCTTCATGCCTGAAAGCTATACAGAGCATTTAAAGACTTGGGCAATGATTAAAATGACTGCATTTTTTTTTCCTGGATGCCAAAGCCCTATACTTTGCCTGTCATTCAACTCTTCTAAGTGCCAAAGAGAAGGGCTGAGACAGAGTAGAAATCCTGTCACATGACCTCACCCTCCTCCTCAATTTCCTTTTTAAGAGCTCCTGCAATTGTCATTTACAATGAAGTTTTGTACTCTGGCCTGCAGGTAGGGAATTGCTCTTTTGTTGAGAGGCTGATTTCTGTTACAGGTCAGAAAACAAAGATTTGCCAGACATTGGGCTGCTTTTTAAAGTATTTTATTGTCAGGACTTTCTGAATAGGAAAAGAAAGTCTGAAAGCAAGGAAATTCTTGAGGTGTTACTATTGTACAACATAGAGCAACTTGGCTCTCAGGTTCTTATGGAATCTAGAATTTAAGAATTTAATGACACAAACTTATGACCCATACTTATGACATCTAGGGGGATTGGGGAGAAAATGGTAGCAAGTCAATAAATTCTACAAACATTCATGTAGTACCAACAGACCAGGCCCCATATAGGCACCAGGGATAGAAGCCTGAGTTAGAATGTATCTGTAGCTTCCTGGAAGCCAGTTTCTAGTGAGAACAATTTATATATTAGTGACTGTAACAGAAATACAGCCTCAGTGTAGTTGGAAGGGACTGAAGGACAGTTCAGAATAGGATGAAACAAGGAATAGAATGTTCTTCTCATGTCTCATCATACTCAGGTCTATTTTGATGACAAAACATAGACACAGTAGAGTGCAGAGAAATAAGTAGGGACACTAGAACAAGTGTGTAGTCCGATAATTTCCTGTCTGTTTGATCCTGGGCTGGGAAATGGTTAGACAACAAACATAGGATATTTTCAATGTGTCTTCAAAATAGAGTCTCTTGTCCTCGGACTGTAAAAAATATCAGGATTTAACTGAAAACGTGGGCCATGTTTTAGCTTGGGGTTATCTCTTGTTAAATTGTATGATGTGCTGTGATTTCCTTTGAATTTGTTTTGTAGTGATTGTGATGCTTATTTTCTTTAATCTTGCTCATAATTAATTTACTTAATATAGGATTATTAAACAAATGCGTACCTTTCTTGAGATGTTGACAAAAATACAGAAAAGTTCAAAGAAGGAAATTAAAGTAATCCATAATACTACCGTCCCACTGCCCAGGCTTAATTGCAGTTAGCATTTTGAAGCATTTTCTTTCAGAATAGTTTCATAACCCACTTTATTTTCATAAAATCTATCATAAGATTATGATTTGTTATACAACCTGATATTTATTGGTAGAAGTAAACGTGGTTATAATTGATTTACCCAATCCCATATGGTTGACTATCACTTTATTTTAATTTCTTCACGAACATTATCATCTTTCATGAAAGAAAGACTGAAATAAGCACCGTCAGTCAAGGAAGAGGAGCCAGTTTGATACATTTTGCTAAAAGGGCCACGTACGTCAGAAATTCTCAACTCGGGGCAATGTGTTTGAAATCAAAGTTCATCTCTTATATTGTGTGTTCTCCGCAACCAAAACTACAGAACAGGTAGCCATGAAGTAGCTAATCTAAATTAGGAATTTCAGAAAGGATATTATAGAATAGGAAATGAACACTTACCAGGCTCTATGCAAAGTGTAAGGATTCAAGAGCACCCTTGCTCAAAACCTGCCAGAGATTTTACTTTAAAATTAGGGTTAAACATGTTTGTAGGGGCAATAATAATAATTATAATATTAATAATGATGATTTAGCCACTGTTATTGAGTGCTATTCTGTGTAACATTGTGCTTTATACACATGAACTTATTTTCTATTAGAAACTACTATTATTATCCTCAAATAACAGTAGGGGAAATCAAGACTGAGAGAGAATAAGTTATTTGCTTAAGGTCACATGGATACTACGGGGTGTGGTGCTTAGAATTCTCTCCATTCGAGTCTTCCCATCTTTCGGGTCTCACATCAAATATGGCCACTCTCTATTGCAGACACTTTTTGTTATTTCATGCTGGTTTTTATTTTCTTCAAAACGCTTATTACTAATGCTGCCATCTTCCCTCTAATTTGTTTGTTTATTCCTTATTTCCTTGACTAAATGTAACCTCCATAAAGAATGGACTTTATCATTTATGCTTATAACTGTATTCTTATCACCTAGGACAATATCTAATAACTAGCTGGTAGTCCATAAATATCATACTGAGAGAAAGACTACATGGGTAAAGGGCACGGCATCTGCCCTCAAAGAACTTATAGCCTAGTTAATTCTAAGATATGGACCAGAGTTGTATTTGGTAAATGGAATTTTTTATTGTTTCTAAGAATTGTAGCTCTTGGGGAGCAAAGATGAGACAGAGTTCACAACCACTTGTGGGTACTTAGAAAAGGACCCAGGAAGAGGCCAGGATTAAGGGGGGCCTGGAATATATATAAACTGCTTGAAAAAGTATCTTTAATTTTGTCCCAGCCATCTAAGCCCAGCCCTGGTGAGTCAAGAAATGTAAGAGAACCTCTTCAAAGGAAGAGCTAGGAAACCCCCCTGGCCTTCATTACACACACACACACACACACACACACACACACACACACACACACACACCAAATGAGATGCTAACACCCCACATTGATCACACTAGAAAGCCTGACTGAAGATGTTTATCCTAATCCTCCAATCCAGACGCTTCCTGAGATATGGTCAGGAGGGCTAATTACCTCAATACATAAAAACGGAAATGCTCTCAACCCAAACAGCCAGCAAGATCTACATTAGCAGGAACAGCAGTAAACCCTGATGCTGCATCCTTGGTGAAAGAAGAAAGCAATGTCCGACCAGTGACAGCCACATCCATAACATCCAAATTGGATTCTTCCCTTGAAAATGAGCCACAGACTCTATCTCTCCCCCGATTGCTGCATATTAACAAACATAAAAAAGAAAGAAAGAAAGAAATCCAACTGGGAGAAGAGATTTTCCTTGCTTTATTAGACTTTAAAATCACCCTGGACTCAATCTGGCATCAGGAGCAAATCCACAACTGCTGCAGAGGGAATGGGTGGAAAAACAAATGACGTATCTGAGTTTCTATAACCATCCATCAATTGAAAGATGGAAATAAGCATAAACGGATGCCTTCAAGCAGGAAAGTGAGACAGGACTCACATCTCATAGCTTAATAGATACCAGGATGAGTTACTCCCAGGGCTGGAGCTGTGCCCAAGCTCAGGGCCTCTGATCAACCAAACAGAAACTGCCTATTGAGACACCATACTGGGCTGGATTTCTTGGTGGTATTTAGATCATTCACGTGGGGGCTGAGAGAAAGAGGTTAGTCATACATTACTGATCAAACTCTCCAGATTCATCTGCAGAGCAGTTCTTAGACTATTTTATTGATGGTCTGATAGAGTAATGATTAATAATAGCATACAATATGGAAAACAACATGCCTGGTTGATCATTAGAAAGTGAATGACAAGGAATAAAGGATGGCAATGTACTTAATTCATTTTTTTTTCCTGTTACCAGAAATATCTGACATGGTGCTAGCCTTGAAAGAGCATACGATCTTTCAGAATAGAAAAATATAGATGTGAAAAATCTTCTTAACATTTTTCTTAATCTCCTTAACAAACAGATTTTTGATATTTCTGAGGGATACCACCCACATCTTTCTCCAAACTGAGAATATCACTGGAGCATATAAAGCTGCCCAGTTTTATTGGAACCTAATGGGATAGCTCTGACAGACGGTATCTTACATCCAAAGTTGTACAAGACCTACACGGAGAATTCATAAAATGAACCATGATGTCATTAATGTGCCAAAGTTTAGGCCACAGTTTCTTCTTTATTTCCCTTAATGCCCTGTAATTTAAAGATTTTTTAAAAGCTAGATTAAATTATTAAGATTGTTTCATTGTCAGAAGTATAATCATTAACATGTCCTTAGCTACCTTCTACTTTCCCTCTCTGGATAAACATTTTCATGAAGACAATTTTATTCCAATATAGGTCTGATTTGTTTTTAATGAGCAATTATATCCCAGGCTATATACCTTCACCTCAGTGCACCTCTTGAATCACAAGAAAACACTCCAGGCACAACACAAATTCAATTTAAAAAAATAGATCGAGCTCCTACTAGCTGCTAGGTACTGAAAAGGAACAAAGTAGACTCGGTCCCTGCTTTGGTGGAAGTGATGCTTTATTGCGTTCATGTGTATTTGAGCAGGTGGTCAGGCCGTCGACAAATAAGTAAGCAAGTAAACAAGAAGAACTTCATACAGAACTAGGACAGAACACATGCCTTGTTAGAAAATGGCCATGGCCACATGGCCAGTGTGTGTGTGTGTGTGTGTGTGTGTGTGTGTGTGTGTGTGTGTGTAATGAATGGTCAAAGAAGACTCCTCTAAGAAGCTGGCATTAAGATCTGAATTACTAGGTGGATCAAGCCACCTTCAGAAGGAAGTTAAGAACATTTAAAGCTAAGAGAATAGCAAGGCGGGATTAGCCTTTGCTTCCAATGGACAAGAACAAAATCCATTGAGAGAAAGGTAGAATGTTGTAAGAAAGAGCTAAAAATTAGATAGGCTGCATGGTTCAGGGCTTTAGGAATTGGAGTAAGAAGACAGTATTATACTCTTAGGGAGAGGAGAAGCCATTGGAGGATTTTACACAGAGAAATTGCATGCTTTGACACATAATTTTAAAGTATTACTCTGGCTTCTGGGTCAGGAATATGTAGTGCATGGGCAGATGAAAAAGATGGCAATTGTAAGGGTGTAGGAAAGAGGTGGCAGAAGGTTGGACTAGGGTGAAAATGGCAGAATTGGTGATAAGGAGTTAAGGTTCAGGATATATTCTAGAGGTAGAGGTAGAAAACAGAAATTCCAGGTACTTTACATTACCTAAAACAATTCTGATAAACTTAAATGTTGTCAAATTTTACATGTGATAAATAAGGGTTCAACTTTTAGAAATTTATCTTTATTGGGCTTGTCCAGAGAGATGTATGTATGAGAAAAACTATTCATCTCTTTCAAGGTTAAAAAAAATGAGAAACAAAATGGAGAATTTTTAGAAATCCATCAAGATAAAGCTACTTAGATAAGTTGTGGATAAAATATAACACAGTTCTTATTTACTTATGGTGTGAGTTTATATTTATTAACATATATCAGTATACATACCGCTAAGAAGAAAAAAATTGAATATAGATAAGTAGCATGTGCATAGAAAAATGTGGAAGGAAATACAGAAAGCTATTTTTATTAACTCCTTTTTATGAGTACATCTTACATTTTATTATTTAAATGTATCAACCATAAATATATTTTCATGGATGAAAAAGGGATATTCAGTACCCACATTAGTACCTTCATACCTATGGCTACGTTTCAACTAATTGTGCATACTTTTGGATATCCATATGTCAATTCTTCATCAATTTAAACTTTCCTAAGTACAATAAATCTGTTAAGATAATAATTTTTTTTAGCTTTTACCAGTGCCCTCAAGAGCAGGCTTTAAAATTAGAAATGCCAAAAAAAAAAAAAAAAAATCCCCTGACAAGACTCTTTAATGATATTTAATACTAGGAAGTGAGCACTAAATTTTTATTTCTTTGATGTGACACCTTAATTTTTCATCGGTAGATTTTTCACAAAACAGGAGCACCAACAATGATAACTTCTGCACTTTTGGACTTTTGTCTAGTAGGTCCAGCCATAACTAATTTGGCTTCTCTAACATAGTCAAGCCCCACTAAAAGCATTCTGCTCACAAGCTTTTATGTTTTTTATTACATACAGAAATAGACAGAAGATTACAACTTTTAATTATTTAAATTACAAGGTTAAGTATTCCTGGTACAGCACCTATTCTCTGGGTGTCCTTGGGTCATGCCGCTCCCTGCAGAGGACAGCATCCACAGGAACTAAGGAACAGGACAACACGAGAGCCTGTGTACCACTGTTCTTACCCCGCCAAATCATAGAACCCTCAAATCTCAAAATTTCCTCCCCAATTGTCACAAATGTTTGTTTCAGGGTACATAGGTGCGTTTCCCAGAATGTGTCCAAAGGTGCAGCTGTTTGCACGGTTGTGAGTTGCATAGAGTCAGTGTGAGTAGAGCTCAGAGGTGTGCATTTGTTGTCAGCATGAAGACACACGAGACCCATAGCTGTATTGCCTGGAACTGAGGGATGCTACCAGAAGGCAGTGGTGGAAGGGACCCAGTTCCGGTGTACAATTCTCAGGAGTCTGAGATTTATAAATCTGAAGCTAACCTGAGAAGTCATTATAAAGTGATACCCACCAAGGAAGGAAAGAAGATTCAGTGGTGTGCTGCATGCAGCCACCTCATAAAGTCTTGGGAAAACTCATTGTTATCATCTCTTCCCAACCCCATGTTTAGTGACATCATGTTGGCAGCTTAAAACTGGCCACACTGTATGACAAATCAGCAAATGCTACAAATCTGCATTTCCAGCACTGCCCTTTGAGAGAACCAATGTTAAACATGACACTGCATCAAATATGATATATTTAATGGCTTATGACTTTAGTTTATAACTTTGAAACTTTTAGACTCGTGGTATGGGGGTCTCTATTTATACTTTACAAAATGTCAGGGGTAAGAAAGCCTAGGGCAAGGACGGTTGTTGCATAGACTCACTGGGAGATACAGGGTCCATATGGACTAGAGAGAAAAAGGGTGAAATTCTCTCCTGGTACTCTATGATGGTCACAAACGTCTATGATGAGACTCACTCGGCATTTCTTCTCTCCTTATGACTTAACAGTATGGAATTATTAAAAGTTTGTCAGGATATGTGATATTGAGAAGGTGAATAACTGGGTTTTGTGTTTATGGGCTTCGACTCCTCTTCATTTTCAGAAATAAAAAGAAGGTATCTTATTGAGCTCTCTAGAACTCAGCAGTAGTTAGGCCAAATTAAAATATTTTGAGAAATAGAAACCACTGTGGCAAGGAGCTCATGTTATAGGGGGTGCATTCTGGAAGTCTCAACATAGGTGTAGACATCTTCCAAGCCATAGGTTATGACTCATTTTTCTATTTTGGACCCTAAGAAAGGTTTCTTTAACTAATAGCTTAAAATTAAAGTCTAACTTAATCTAAACTGCCTATATCTGGATTTCTATATTTTAAAGTATATTAAAAAATACCAGAGAAAACAATTAAAATGATGAATTTCATCCCTCAGATATGGGGTGAGGTCCAGAAATTTGAATTTTTAACAAACTTCCCAGATTTTTTCTAATAAACATAGTCTATGGACAGTACTTTAAAAATATTAATTCAGTATCTATATACTATCAAATTCTTATCATTCTTTTCAATTACTTACAATTCTTTTCAATTACTTTTCAATTCAGAAATGAATTGATTTTAATGGCTAGATTTTGGCCAATTCAGACACCATAGGCATTATGAACTTAATTGTTCTCTTACCCCAATTTGTATGTTGAAAGTCTAATGTGACTGTATTTAGAGATTAGGCCTTTAAACAGCTACTTAAATTAAGTGTCCATATAAAAAAGCAAGAGACACCAGGAGTGTGTGCACGCAAAGGAAAGGCCAGGTGAAGACAGAGTGAGAAGGTGGCAGTCTGCAAGCCAGCAAGAGCAGTCTCCCCCAAAACTCACCCCACTGGCATTTTAATCTTGGACATTTAGGCTCCAAAACTCTGAGAATCTAAATTTCTGTTTTGCGACCAATCAGTGTTGATATTCTGTATGTCAGTCTGAGAAGATTAGTTCTATAGGTTAAAATATTTTCATAAGGAGTGGCAAGTGTCAGATGAAGTTAACAGGATGTTATTTAATATAATGAAAATACTCCGGAATTTCTGCAAAAAACTAAAAAATGAAACTTCCTTTAGGCCCAGCAATTATATTGCTGGTATTATACCCTAAGAATTCTGAAACACCAATTCAAAAGAACCTATGCACCCCTATGTTCATAGCAGCATTATTTACAATAGCCAAGTGCTGGAAACAGCCTAAGTGCCCATTAGTAAATGAATGGATCAAAACACTGTGGTACATTTACACAATGGAATACTATGCAGCAGAAAGAAAGAACAAACTTCTACCTTTCGTGAGAGCATGGATGGAACTGGAGAGCATTACGCTAAGTGAAATAAGTCAGGTGGTGAAAGACAAATACCATATGATCTCACCTATAAGAACCTGATGAACAAAACAAGCAAATTAGCACAATAGAACCAGAGGCATGGAAACAAGGAACAGACTGACAGTGACCTGAGGGGAGGAGGGTATAATGGGGGAAATAAGGGGTGGGGTCTAAATATTGAACAGGTATAAATGACCCATGGACGTGGACAGCAATGTAGGGATTGATTGTGGGAGCGGGAAGGTGGGCAGGAGAGGGGAGAGCAGTGGGGGAAACTGGGACGATTGTAATAGAAAAACAATTAAAAATATATGTATTCCTGCTGGAATCTGGTGTTTCATTTCATCACACTTTGACAGCAGGACTGTTCACCTTGGCCAAACCAAGTGCTTGACTTTGAAAGTTCTTGTATAGGCATTTCCCAGGACTGATGCTCTGACTCCTTTTCCTTTGCTTCCACGATTGACAAATTCTTCCTCTGGCAGATTCATTTTTCCTTTTGCTTTTTGACAGTCAACATGCTTAGAGTTAGAGGCATCTTAGAAAGATGACTTCACAGGTCTGTATTCAAATACATTCTATATTAGCTGCAGCATCCTATTTGCAGGGAAATTCTTCATTTCTGTTGTGTGTTGGGTAGTCAGGAGCTCAGGGTGAGGAGAGAGAGGGTCTACCATGTACCATGTACACTACAGGATGAATTTTCCTCCTGTTTGGACTTCCATAGTAGATGCATGAAAGAAAACGAAAAAGAATGATGCAGCAAACCCTGTTTCTTAGGACAATTGGTGGGAAGACAAAATATTTTCTCACTAGGCAGAATAGTTGATTAAGTGGGAACCTTCACCTCATGACTACAATGGATAACCGAGTGTTTACACTTATTAAAATAGATGTTCTGGCATCTATAAAATGCGGTTCAATGTCTTCTTCTGAATTCAGATTATTTTTTTTTCCCTAGTCACTTTTCAATTGTAAGTATCTATTATAAATAAGTTAGTTTTAAATAAGCTATTTCTAAAAGCCCAGGGAAGTATATTTTTCACATTTCTTTTTATTTGCTGTGGTAAAAAAAGAAACCTCTGTCTCAGTCACTGTGATTATTAAGTCATTTCTCCACAGGTTTCCAGGGACCCTCTGCTAACTAATTTCCATTTTCAGTTGCTGATGACTATGTTCATTCAACTAGAGTGATGGAGTTTCTTTTCATTGGTTTTAAAATAGGGTATTTTATGGAAGGTTTCAGCATATCACTGTGGAAGGTGCAGTATGCCATTTGTTTTTGTTAAAAGTTTTATTCAGGTCATACATGACTGAAGACGCCTGATGGTGAATTCAATCCTGAATTTCCTGAGTTTATTGCTGGAGAAATGGAGTCTTCAAGTATCACAAAGAGTGGAAGGAAATGATATTTATTATTAACAATTATCGTTTCTCTATACCAAATGCTTTGCTCATGGTGCCTTATAATATTATCCCCATTTTCCAGGTGAATAAAATGAGGACCAAATATGTGAAGCATATTAGCTTAGATATAGAGTAGCATTAAGAGGAGGGCTGTATAAGTTTTTCTGTTAGAAAATGAAGATACCAGGCCTTAATTCACATTTATCTGACATAAGTCTCATGTGATCAATTTCTGCATGTACAGCAGTCAGGGCTTTCCATTAAAACACTGAAAGTCTTGCATTCTGTCTATCCTGGGCAAACTGGGGCAGTTGATCACCTTACCAGGTCCTATGTTCCTTTCGTAGTACACTATTGTTGGATCATATTGTGGCTTTATCTATAGATTTGCTAAACCAAACATTTTAAAGGCCTCTATTAGCATGAAGTGGATGCTGTTTTAAAATATCAGCCAAAATTTTTCCCCTCCCTGTTTGCTGCTATCCAGTGACCGTTCTTAGAATGAGTCAGCCAGGCCATTCTGTGCTCATTGATTCCAAGACAGAGTGTTCAACACAGAAAAGGAGTTGTTTTCTTCATATATTTCAGTTTAGTTCCTCAGAGAAATGGGAAAGCCTATAATAAGAAAAATAAATTTGATGACATGTGTGATGATGTGTAAATAAGAATTTACAACACTGAAGATGACGATGATGATGATGATAGAATTTTTGGATACTCGTTGTATCACAGATACTTTTCTCAGTGTTTGACAAGTGTTGCCCTACAATTTCTATGTGAGGCGTGTGCTCCTTATCCTACATATAGGGAAACTAAGGCACAGAGAGGCCGAGGAAAGTTTTTAAGTTCACACGTATGCTATGATGAATTCAGCGTCCAACCTTAGGTAATGTGGCCGCAGGCGCTGTGCTTTTAAGCATTGTGCCCTGCTGAATCCAAAATAACATTGGTTGTAGACAGAGAGGGTCAATTAGAGGGGAAGGAATGAGGAATTAGATTCCAGTAGTTCCTTGAGAAGAGGCACTTGATACCTATTCAATCTTTCAGGGACTGAGTCTTGGGGAGAACAGATAAGAAAATCAAGATATGTTTAGAGGAAATCTGAGAGAATAGTGAATTTATACTCCATTCCCAATTAAATCTAGGATAGGGGAAGATCCCAGAGTAGAAATCACTTTGTGATTAGTCTAAGATTGCATTCCTGAGATAACAGGGATCAATTATGTTTTACTTCATTTGTGTATAAAAATACCCCAAAATAATGGAAGCTCAGATAAGTAAGAGATTTTTTTTGTTCTTGTTAAAGTAGTCTATTTACAGTGATTCCACAATTAACTTTATCATCATCATTACCTTGTTTCTTATTTTCTAAAATGGCTCTATGAGCCATCACATTCATATTTTAAATCAGGAAAGAAGTTTTTTGTTTTTTTTTTTTTTAAAAAAAAAGAGCAAAACAGCCTGGTTGGTGTAGCTCAGTGGATTGAGCGCGGGCTGGGAACCAGAAGGTCCCAGTTCGATTCCCAGTCAGGGCACATGCCTGGGTTGCAGGCCAGGTCCCCAGTAAGGGCCACATGAGAGGCAACCATACATTGCTGTTTCTCTCCCTCTCTTTCTCCCTCCCTTCCCCTCTCTCTAAAAAAATAAATAAATAAAATCTTTAAAAAAAAAAAAAGAGCAAAACAATACTCTCCCTTTTAAAGTCCTGCCCCAATTGGCCAGAATTTGCTCACATTGCCACATTCAGTTGCAAGGATGCAAAAGGTTTAGTGTTTTATTAGGAATATTGCTACTGCTAAACAATATAAAAATTTTCTTTTTTAAAAACTAAGATAGCAAGGAAAGAGATAGTGTGTATTAACCGGTGGTTTCAACCCATATGGCAGCAATGGACAAACCAGTAACTGAAGGAATCTGGTAACCCAAGAGTGGAAGAGGAAGTGAAAAAGCTCACAGTTATCAAGAAACAGTATGACCCAGCAATTTAAGAGGTATTCCTGAATGCCAGATAATCCAAAATTACCTAAAAGTTATTCAGACCCAGAAGATCGTAAGGCCAAGTAGAAGGTACAACATAGCAGCAATCTTCAGAACAGATTAAAAAAATCAAATTGAGAAATGATCTTCCCTGATATGTAACACTGTATAAGCCCTCCCATTATTAAATACTTTTTAAGTCCCTAAGAACTTGATGCAATTCAAGGAAAAAAATAGAGGAGCCCCAGTTTTGCTGAAATTCAATTTATTTCTCCACTACACATTGGGGTGGACAGATTTATTTCAGCTTCTTTTGCATCTAAAATTGTAGACTGAGATTTGTAAAACTTACACGTGTAATTGAAAATAAGGATGCATCATTACATGTTAGTAACAAGATTGTGCTTAGAGCCAAATGAATATTTATGGTACCCTTTGATACCATTTGATTATATCCCAAACCCTTCAGACCCTGTGAATGTAACTGTAAGTAATTTGGCACCTAAATGAGCAATTTCATTATAAATTATAATGCATATTTTGAATTTGACTGTGTACATTTGCTGGGGCTGCCATGACAAAGTTCTGTGGATGGGGTGGCTTCAGCAACAGAAATTCATTTTCTCAGTTTGGAGACTAGAAGTCTGAGTTCAAGGTTTTGGCAGGATTGGTTTGTCCCGAGGCCTCTCTCTTTAGCTTTGTAGATGGCCTTCTTCTCCTTATGTCTTCACAGAGTCTCCTTTCTGCTCATGTCTGTGTCCTAATCTCCTCTTTTTATAAAGACACCAGTCATATTGGGATAGGGCCAATCTAATGACCTCACTTTAACTTAATAACCTTTTAAAAGATCCAATGTCAAAATATGCATGTATTCTGAGGTTCTGGAGGTTAGAACTTCAACATGTGAATTTGAGTGGACACATTCAGTTCTTAACACCAATTTTACACCAAAATGACCCTGTGCTTACTATAATATTGGGTGGCACTTTAGGATGATGGAAAGCCCCAGGGTCATCATCCTCATCATCAAGAATGACGGACTGAGCACCGTCTATGTGCCAGACCCTCTATTTGGAATTGTAGGATCATAAGACCCCAGCAATGTGCAAAGCTTCTTATTAACTGAGGTTTCTGGATATTGAAGTATTGTACCAGGCAATGTATACTACTTGATGTCTTATTGAAATGTATCCTTCTGTAAAGGTAGGAAGGGTTCAAATATTTTCATTATAAATGAGTCCAATGGTTTGAAATAGCAATTTTGTAATAAAAATACATGATGCGAATGAATGTGAGAACAAAGTATTATTGTTAAACTCCCTTGTAATTGAGTCTAATTTATGATATTCAGTAGTTGTGAACCCTAGTTACTCATGCTAAATTTTCTCTTTAAAATTGGGATAGTAATTATTTATAAAGCTTTGTTAAATAACATGCCATAAGACAAGAGCAATTTTTAAGCTCTACCCATACTATCCAGTAGTTATTTGGGGAATCTATATTAATATTAATTATATATTGTGTTTTCTATGAAGAGAAACACCCTCCATTATCCCTCTGCATGTTCATTTTACTCATGAAAGGCCCCTAATACATCAGAGACTTCTGCACAGCTCTTTCTTACATTGCTGCTGTCCTGCTTGGCAGGATTGAAGAGCACAAGGATGATATCCCATTAGAGTCTAGAGCACTCAGCAACTTCTGTGCACAAGATTCTCTTTCTTTGTCTAGTTGACTTTGGGGAAGCTGGTTGAGGGCTTTCTTATTTATTTTCTGAGTAATATGCATACACTTCCCAGGCTACTCAAAATATCAGCGTATTATTGGGCTAGCAGATAAAGAAGAGGGCCTATAAGAGTAGAAGTATTAAAAATGATTCTGAATCAGTTAGATTTAGGTTAAATTATGCTGCCAGAATAAAATAATCCAAAATCTCAGTGGCTAAAAAGCATTTATTTCTTGCTCATACTACATGTCCAACATAGTCAAGCATAAAAGTTTTTTCGCTTGTAGTCACTCAGGGATAAAGTACAAGAGAGGCTTTCCCTTGACTTATGAGTATATATCCACCAAGAAAACATGGTGAATTACATAAATTGCACACTGAATCTTAAGAGTTTCTGCCAAGAAGTGATGTATGCTACTTTACTCACATTTCCTGGGTTAAAGCAAGGCACATGGTCATGCTTAACTCCTACCATGTGCCTGGAAGAGAGATGGAAATAGTTGGTGAACAGTAATAATGTCTATCACTTAATAATCCATTTAGTACCTTCCACATGATGAAAGGCTACTATGTATCAAGAAATGTTCTGTGCACTGAGGATATAGGAGTGAATAAATTTATCTTTGTCTTCATAAACTTCATGTTCTAATGCTTATAGAGGATGCCATGAGCATGCACCTGCTGGATAACATCGAAGCTAGAAGGGTAGATAGAGATGGTGGGGAGTAGAGTGGTTATTACAGCCACACACAGGCTGCTCAGGGAAGGTTTCACTGAAAAGGTAAAGTTTCAATAAGTATCCGAAATAGTTGAGAAGGTAACCAAATCATATGGGCAACTCTTGGACAAGCATGCTAGACAAAGAGAATATAATGAACAAATGCCCTCAAGCAGGATCATGCCTGGTATTCTTGCAGAATACGAAGGTAAATGTGACTGAAGAAGAGTGGGGAAGAGGGAGGCAATGGAAGGAGGAACATCTCGTATGGAGCCTGATAGAGCATTAGGAAGAATAGGACTGTGAGGGAGATAAGAACCTACTAGCTGTTCTGAGGAAGGAGTGCTGTGATCAAACTTACATTTCTAATGTCTCAAGACTTGGGAAGAGGGCAAGGCAGAAACAAGGAGACCAGTTAGAGAAGGGACGGGGCCTGGACAAAGGTAATAGCTTGGAAGTGCTAAGAAAACATGTTTTGAAG
This sequence comes from Micronycteris hirsuta, assembly GCA_004026765.1. Classification (NCBI taxonomy): domain Eukaryota; kingdom Metazoa; phylum Chordata; class Mammalia; order Chiroptera; family Phyllostomidae; genus Micronycteris; species Micronycteris hirsuta. Next base: position 5,498 of record PVJI01011550.1, on the reverse strand, counting down.
ACAAGTCCAGTAAGATTTGTTAACATGTGAGCTTTCAAATAAGATTTTATTTTAGTCTTGGTACAAAAAAGTAAAGGCTGAAAAGAAGGCACTGCTGAACTATGAGAAAATTTAGATAGTGTAGACAGGATTTTCCCTTGCATAAATCAAGACAATCTAAATGCTTATTTTCTCCTTCACTCTTTTGTACTCTCTCATATGATCATGCTCTTATGTCTGTTTTACTTTAGTTAACTTCTTGCCCAAGTAAGCAGAGAATGGAAGACACAAAAGCTATTTTTTTTCTCCTCTACTCTCTTTGAAATCTAGAATGTAGCTTGGAACAATGTGTGCTCAATAGAAGACATTATCTGAGGATTATATCAAGAGTAGCTTTGGAGGAGAAATGGTGTCACACAGCTGCTTCTCGGATCGTTGTGAAATAGGGTAGAATGATCCACTCACTGCCCCGTGCACCCTTTCCTGATGGTGGCAATATTGGAAATAGTTTACATGGTACTGGTTTTGAGGTACATGCCCTTACAGTTTTTAGAGTAAATGCTATTGTCTGCCCTTTTTCTATAACTCATGGCTAGACCTTTACAAGGACATAAAACTAAGACCCTTAAATATGTTGCTGTATCTGAATAAGTGAAAATAAACCCATAATGTATTCCAAGCATCCTAGGGCACCTTGCGTGATGTGCCTTACATTCTCACCTACGTACTAGTACATATACTGAGAAACTCATTTTTCCATGAATATTTTGGGTGTATCTACTACTAAACTAGAGTCAGCAATAGGCACTAGGGTTACAAATACAAATAAAGAATCCAGACACTAACAAAGTAATTACAAGGGTGGTCTGTGTTACCAAAGTGAATGCAAAGAGCCCTATACAAGTTCAAAGTGTGGTTTGAGGAGAAAAGAGTGATAAATTTGCACAGTACTTAGACCTATTTATGACAGAAAGTTTAAACAAGTGGTTGGCAAACTGCAGCCTGTGGACCGGCTGCATGTTTTTGTAAATAAATTTTTATTGCAACAATTATCTGTCCGCTCTTTTAAGCTTTACCTATGTGTTCTTTTCTACTGCAATGGCACAGTTGAGCAGTTACAAGAAACCATTAAGCTTTACAAGCCTGAAATATTTACTACCTGGCCCTTTAGTAAAAAGTTTGCTGACCTCTGGTCTATAAAATGACTAATAACAACCACAGGAATACTCATAATTTTAAAGTGGCATGTGCATGAAAAATGATTCTCCCTGGTTTCATCACTTAGGGCTGGCATTGGCAACACAATGTTTAGCAGATTGGTCCAGGAACGCAAGCCCAACAAATAAGGGCATTTCTCTATGCTGGCCTGAAAGAGAGCATTAGTACTGATGAGTTCGTTTTATACAAGGCCAAAAGAGCCTTTCTAAACATATGCCAGTTGGTCTATCTCTGAGTCGGAGTAGTGAGAGAACCAGCAAGAAGCCATCTCCAGACTCAAGTGCTGATTTATTGACCTTGGCAACTCTCGAGCTCATGTTTACCTTGTCCTGACCATAAAGTTGCTGTAACAGAAGTTGAATCAAATTGACAGACACTAAGAATGAAAGCAAAACTGGCCCAAGTAAAATTTTTATTTATAGGATTCTGCATGGTGTGCTTTCTTGGCCTTTAATGAGGGCTGAAAATGTTCCCAAATGGAGAAGGAGCCTAGGACAGAAGAGCAAATTGACCAGCAGTTGTCTTCTCGTCAGGGTTTGACATAGAATGCAGTATGGATGGTGTGTCTTGGAGCCAGTGATGGGGTGACCCAGTGACCATTATTATTGCACAAAGAAAACCCCCTCCAAAGTGAGATAACTTTTGTGAACCTCCTAACCAAATATAGGAGTTTTAAGAAATGCCAATGACCCGTATGCATTCCATTTTCAGATTCCTAAAGAAGAACTCCTGTTATTCTTCCCACACAAGTTTTATATCCTTACTTGCATTTTAGTTCACAATAAATTTGAACTCTTTTATTCCCTTTTGATATTCAACTGCATTTGTTTAACTCATCAGTGTGATGGATGTATTAATGAGCAAACCAAGTTACAATGAGAGAGAGAACAGGCCCTTTGTCTTTAAAGAGAATATAACCTAAAAAAAAAAAGAAAGATACATTTTAAAATATTTTATAAAGCAGACAATAAAATACATGCACAAACTCACAAACAAGTGTGTATAAAAGGTGTGGGAATGTGGGATTTCCTGGCATATTGGGTTGATTATTGGTTAAACTGCTCAGAAGAAATTTGGTGGAAGGGAGAATTTGAATAGAATTTGGAAGGAAAGAATTCATGACATTTGCAACATACCTTAGATCAGGGGTTGGTAAACTGTAGACCAAATCTGGACATTTTTACAAATAAAGTTTTATTGCTGCCCCATCACGCCCATTTGTTTATGTCTTGTCAATGGCTGTATTCATCCTACAACAGCAGAATCGCTCAGTTGCAACCGAGTTGGCATAGTGGCAAACCTAAAATAAGTTACCATATGGCTGTGTAAGAAATGTTTTCTACTCTACCATAGAAGAGTAAGAACTGCAGGGAAAGGCACTAGCAAGAAGCTCTTATATTGGTAAAATTATTGGAACATGGATATTTACAAGTTTGGGGTTTTTTTTTTTTTGCCTTCCTAAAATTATTTCTGGCATAAGGATGGATATAAATGAAAATTAATATATAAGATGATAATCACGTGATTGCTTGAGCCTTGATTTTCTGATTTGAAAAAACAGGAATGATACCACCTACAAACAGATCTTTGAGAGGATCATGTGAGGGAAGGGCTTTTTCCACGGAACGTGAAACGGTTTTTACACTGGACGTGGCCTCGTCGCTATCACTGACTTGTAAACCTCAAGCTGCCATGTTGCTGAATCAGGGTTCACTCACATACCTATTTCTAACTCTGCAAATGTTTTCGCACCTTTTTCTGCAATTGGACCTAGACTGTTTTCTTGCATCATTCCCCAAGATGGTACTTCTGGACTCCTTGAGTCAGCCCATGTCATGAACTTGAGGTTTAATCTGTGAATGTCTCATTACAAATGTGAAAGGAAATATAGGAAATTTGTCATTGACTCAAATATCTCCTGAACCTATTTAGTGGTGTTGGGCATAGAAATATATACTGTTCTATTATTTTACTTCCAAATTTAAGGAGAGAAACATTTAAGAGGACTACATTGACTACATTATCCACAGAAATATTCTAAGTACCACCATGCTGTACAGTCCAGCTGTGAAACCAATCCTACTTCATGTATAATGCACCAAATATCAAGCTGCAGAATGTGAAGTAATTTTAAGAATTATGGCTGGAGTGAACACATTTCTCTTTAAAGGTACTACTAAATTGAAATTCATGCAAATACGCTATAGACATTTACATTCTTACATTCTAATTCTTCCAATCCCTGTCTAGGATCTGAAATGTGCGTCATGTCTCCAAGTACTTTCACATTATTGGTTCTGTCCCATAATCTGATTCAGGAGGCAGTGTGAAATAGTTATTCCCTTTCTGTTTTGATAGAAAGACAAAGGTTCAAAGAGTTAAGGGACTGTTCCAATACACATCAGGATTACCATTAATTCCCAGGTCTCTGGCAAAAATTCTGAGAGTCTAGGGAAGAGAAATTTTACATTGCATAAAAATTTAGATAGAGAGGTGATAGATAGATATATAGATAGATAGATGGCTTCATATATAAAACTACATATATGTACATGGGAAAAGGGTAGAAAAAGAGTTAGTTAAAGAAATCATATCCATTCCCTGTTATGCTAATGGTTATTGCTCAGTATCCTTTGAAAGGGAATTTTATGGATTATGCTCCTTTTCTGTGGTCACAGGAGATGTAGGACTCCGTGCTTATGCTGAGAAAGATGTTACATGTTCCTCCGCCCTTAGAAACATCAAGTCTAGAAAATGGGAGTCTGGTTAATATCTCCAGAGACCCATGGGAAGTGTCATGCTCCATAAAACTGTTTATGATTTATATACAGTGCATGATCATCACCGCTTGGCAAGAGGACAGAAATTAAGTGCCTTCCATATGCATCAGGGAAAACCCCTTCGGTGAGGAAGTCTACTCGTTGGCATGCACAAATTATACTAGCTTTAGTTTTACTATGTCAAAAGAAACATTCACCATCCTTAATGAGGGGCACTGGATTAATTCTGGGTGTTTACAACGGAGAAGGAATGTTCAGATGCTTGAGAAACAAGGCACCTGGAGGGAACGGTGAAGGTCACTTACTCACATTGAAAAATCAGTTGTTTCCATGGCTGCAGATAGAGACTCCAGTATGCCTATGGTGTGTGTATGTGTGTGTTAAACACACATATATATTTTAGGTAGTTTTATTGCCACTGTTTAATTTATAAAGCTGGGAGAGGAACATTATCTTGCCACAGGAGACCAGTCAATTCTTCAAGTAGTCTTTTCCATCCTTTCAGGAGGAAATCTTGAGAATGTGGCTGCGATTGGATGTATCCCCAGAACCCCCACTTTGTGTGTCACTTTGAGTATTCTTCTCACTACTGTTTTATACAATGATTTTTGAGTGCTCTGAATTGGCAACTAAGATGGAGCAAATGACAAGCCATCAATTTCATGTTCAAGGTATTCCCATTTTAGAAACTCAGGGAATATGGAATCATCTATTAAGGAGAATTTTATGGTCAAATTCCAAAACCGACTTAAAGATATATTTGTGTTCTAAAAAATCCATTTCTTTGACCAGCCTTCCATGATGCCTATAATTTCCACACTAAGCATCATCATTCCTTTAAGTTTTAGCATTTTTTATAATACCTCTAACAGTATGTCTTCTGTAAAGTCAAGACATGAAGAGTTGTGTCTTTGGCATATGTTTCTGTGGACACTATTGAGTAAATTGCTCTAGTCAAATAGTTTGTCTACTAAAGAAAATTATCCAGGACAGGTAAATTTTGATCGATAATAGGGAGATGCACACCCATTTATTCAAGAATTTCGTGTTTCTCTATTGAACATGCTTTATTCATTTTTCACTGGGGAGGTCGAATGTCCATAGGGACACTAATAGATAATCGTGGATCTGGTGAAGGCAGTGGCATCACATGAAGCATCCCGATGCACAAAGCAGAGAGGTGTCTAAGTTAGGGGATGGTACCTTGAAAGTCACAAACAGAAAAATCATGTCAGTCAAAGTCAAGTCTGCCCTACCTCAGCCTGTCCTCTGGTTGATCCTGGTCATTGCCCGCATCATGGGGATAGTTCAAGTGGCAGAGGAGACTGCTAGGTGTCTTGAGACAACTGTCAGGGTGAAGGGGCACCCAATGTAGCAGTTTTGCCTGCCCAAAAATACATCCCAAGACTTCTTTCACGGCCAATGCCAGTTATGGTCCTTCAGTACCTCCTTAGGGTTCTGGGTTGCATGCCCTGAGCCAGGATCTTTATGTTAAATTAACCAATAAGATGAATCTCAAAA